>JASDQU010013091.1:0-18664 GCA_032191745.1 Picea mariana | reverse complement strand
TCAGGCATGCAAGGAGTATGAGATTGCATGCAAGATTTCCCTTATAGTTTGGGTAGAATCTATGGATATTGCTATTTACTTAATAAACATAGGGCCTTCAAGTTCCTTGGATAGTGTAATTATAGAGGAGGCATGGACAAGTAAAAAGGTAAACTACTCATTTCTGAAGACTTTCGGTTATGAAATATTTTTCCATATTGATAGAGAAAATAAAACAAAGGTTGATGTAAAATACAAGCAGTGTAATTTTATTGCATATGGAGTTAATGATTTTGGTTATCGCTTATGGGATTATGAAAAAACAAAATCATTAGGATTATATATGTAGTATTCAATGAGAAGGTCGGTTGTAGGGAAAGATACAAGAAAAGTCAAACACATAATACATAGTGATTGATGAAATCATCGAAAATGAAATTCCAAAGGTGCCATAAAATCAAAATGTTCAACAACAAAAACAAAACAATAGGCACCTCAAACTCCTGCAAGTAATGCTAGAATATATACTAGGTTAACTCTACCCCTTGAATGATAGTCTCATTCATTGTAATATTTATTGTTGACTAATTATGGTGAAACGAAAATATATGAAGTAATGCAGGTATAAACTAGAAAGAAGTGGGAGCAAGGCATGAAAGAGGATATGGAATCCTTGGTACATAACCAGACCTAGGACTTGGTTCAAATTCCTATAGGTAAAATAGAATTTCAAAATAAATGGGTATACAGGTTGAAGGAATAAGATGGAGGTAAAAATAGGTACAAGTCCATACTTGTTATAAAGGGGTTTGCACTGAAGAAAGGTATAGATTTTGATGAAATATTTTCTCTTGTTGTTAAAATGACTTCAATTAGAACCTTTTTAATTCTAGTGGCAATAGAATATTTGCATCTTGAACAATTAGATGTAAAGATACATTTTCTCCAAGGGGATTTGGAGGAAGATATTTATATGCATCATCCATAGGGGTATTGTTGGGGAATAATTGAAGAGGAACATAATTTTGAAGATAAAGGGTGGTGTCTAAAGATACCCTTACATCACTTAAGTAGAGCGCACTATGATTAGAACATCACAGGGCATGTTGTACACTATTGCACAATATCCATGGTTGATAATGGCCCAAGGTGTATGTGTTATTGTCTCAAGATCTAACCAACTTCCATAGAATTTGGAAGATCATGTCCACATGTAAATGTTGGCTATTAGATTTGAATTCACCAAATTCTCTCTGTCGAGTCGACTCAACAAGAATGCTTGACCTGAATTCCTACATGTCTAACTCATATTCAATTGTTGGGTTGGTCCATATACCGCTCGACTATCTTCGACTTCGGGTTGAATGTCCAACCGACAGACACATAGACTACTTGAATGAATGGTGTAGTGTGTTGGTCAATTGCTCGACCGACCGTATCCAGATATATGTTGACCTCTCGACTGAATGAAACTAGGATATGTCTGATTAACCATCAATGGTTGATGATCCAACACCCCCCCATAAACACACAACTCTGGAGATTCAGGAGGTGAAATTATGTCATTATGATACCCCCCCATAATTGCAGCTTCCTAAAGCCCAAGCATCATGCAGATCTTGATTAATATGGTTTCAACTAAAGGTTTGGTGAATATATCAACAAATTGATCTTTTTTTCTACAATATTCAAGAGAGACAATGTTCTCATGAACCAACTATCTCAAGTAGGGAGCATGGAGCTCAACATGCGTCATCTTATTGTGGGAAATATGATTTCCAGCAACCTATATAGCACTATGGTTATCACAGGAAGGCCAAGCTCTCCCAAAAGTTGGTGAATCCATACTACTTCAATACCTACTTAAATGGTGCCATGATATTATGCTTTTGTAGTCGACGAAGAGACTACCTTATATTTATTGCATGACCATACCTTATATTTCTTTCTTTTGTAGTCGAGATGCGATTGAGCATATAATTTTCACAATACATCGCTTCATCCCAGAAGTGAGGAGGACAATCTTTAGCCTAAAAATACATCTAGACATTTCGACTAACATATGAGTTTTTTTGTTTTTTAATGCCATTTTTCCGAGGGGTGTGATGAACTGACTACTTCCAATCAATACCAGTTCAAAGAAGATATTCTTCAAAAGTTCGATTTGCATGCACATCATCATTTTCTGATCTCAAGCATTTGATGGGTTGGCCACATTGCTTCTCAAAAAAGGCTCAAAACTCCTTGAACTTCTAAAAGAGAAGGTTCTTATTCTTCATAAAGTAAACCCATGTAAAGCAAGAGAAATCATCAATGAAAGTCAAAATGTACCTTTCACCTACCAATGGAGGTAAATTGATGTAGCAGACATCAATGTGAACAAATTCCAGTAGGTCTTGTACTTTCCACACTTTACCAGAGTTGAATGGTTCCTAATGATGCTTCGAAAGTACATAGCCCTTACAGACTCCTTCAGGGGGAAACACCTTCAACATACCAGCAACCATTTTCTAAGTTTCTAGTGCTTGTAGACTTTAGAAATTCAAGTGTTTGAGTCGCTCATGCCAAATTCAACTTCTCTCATTAGTGTGAGAAACAAGTGCATCTAGTTCAGTGTCAAGTCAAGTAGTGTCACAAAACTTACACAAACTGTCTGTCGGGTCAAGGACCCCACTGACAACAATCAAATTCCCTTTCTTCAAATCACTGACATAGAATTTATATGGCCAAAATTCCACAAACTTACTTATCTATGTCAATTGAGCAACATATAACATATTGGAACTAAGATAGCGCACATGACAGGTGTTGACAATATTCCCATGTCAACATGAAACATCACCCTGACCAACAACATCCAAAGAAAAATCATCATCAACATATATTTTCCTCTCCTTAGCTTCATCCAACCACATGAATAAGGAGGCATCCTTAGTCATGTGGTGAGTGCAGTTAGAGTTGACTGCCCATTCATTTTGCATAGAATGAGATATCAAGTCCTAAGAAGTTCTGACTTGGAAGGTGGAATTATGAGTAGGTCAGTTTACAAAAGACACATCTCCTTCAAGGTGTTTAACCTTCTCCTCTAAATCGTCTCACTTATTAAAGTAGGTTTTATACACATTTCTAGTATTTCCATAGTATTGACATGTCTTCTTCTTTTGACTTCGTTGTGCTTCATCTTCCCATCTCTGAGGTTTCTGGTCATGGTATGCAGGTTTCTATGTAGAGGAATCAAACTGTACTATATCCCTCTGATCCATATTTGCCTTTCCCCTTAGCAAGTGGGCCTGGTTTTTACCACCAAGATTGCCTTCTCCAAGAAATATATGATGATCAATAATCAAAAAACCACTGAAAGATTCAAAGGTGTAATCCTTACCATCTTCCTTTCGTTCTTGCAAGTTGGTGTGGAAAGTCTACACGAACACGTCAAATGGTGTTCTCAAGTTCACTAGGACCAACTCGATGAGTTGTCCATCCTTCTTCTGATAGTTCTTTCCAAATTTTCCCAATTTCAACTAGAGTTCTTTGACACATGCCAAACAGTCCTCCATTCTCTCAATGGAATGGGAATAAAGAGAGATCAAATTTTTCTCCAACTACATGATGTGGCTTTCTTCTACTTGGTCGAACAACAAATTCAACTTCTTCCATACTTGATGAGGACAGTCGATTCCACTGAGGTGAAAAACAATCTCCATCGAGATGTAGGTTGTAATGACCCCTACAATCTCATCCTTCTTTCCATCAATAGAAAAATTCATCTAGTCATCTGTTGGATATGGAATTGCAACCTTCATATATTGCCACATTCCTTTACTCTTCAGTAGGGTTTCCATACTTCATAACTTGATATGTTCAGAACAAAATTGTCAATCTTCGAGGCTATGTTCGATATCTAGATAATATGATCTGTTTCAATAAGTTCAATTGCCAAACTATTGGCCTAGAGTAAATCACACAATAGAGCCAACTCAACAAGGATTGCAAATAACAGGTCGAGGTTTAAACCATTGGCTTTGATACCATGTTGGGGAATAGGGTGGAACATGATACGAAATAGAGAACAAAATACTATAGATAATCGAAGAGGAACCAAATTTTCAAGATAAAGGGTGGTGTCTAAAGACATTGTTACGACACTTAAGTAGAGTGCAGTGTGATAAAAAAAATACATGTTGTACATCTTGATTTGCATGATCTATTGCACAATATCCATGATTGATAATGACCCAATGGATCTTCTTTTATATCCTAAATATCTAACCAATTTCTATAGAATCTAAAAGATCTTGTTCACATGCAACCATCGATTTTTAGAGTTGACTCTATCAAATATTCTCTATCAATTTAGCTCGACAAGGATGCTTGAACTGACTACCTACGTGTCTAACTTGTATTTGATTGTTGGGTTGGTTGATCCACCACCCAACTATCTTGTACTACAGGTTAATTATTTGACCGACAGACATGTTGACTACTCGACTGACTAGTATAGTGTGTTGGTCAATCGTCCAACTGTCTATATCCAGATGTAGGTCAACCTCTCAACTAATTGAACCCAGGAGATGTGTCATGAACCATCGATGCTTGATGTTAAAACATGTACGAGGTCAAATTGAAGGATACATTAGTATGTAGGTTGAAGAAGAGCTCGTATGCACTAAAGCAATCCCCAAGGCAATAGTATTTGAAATTTGACAGGTTTATGATAGAACAAGGTTATAATAGATGTCATTCTAACCACTATGTTTATTTTAAGAGACCAGATAATGGAAACTATATTATATTATTATTTTATGTAGATAACATTCTTGTTGTATGGTCTAACATGCACAATATAAATGTTTTCAAAAGAAAATTATCTATTCATTTGTGATGAAAGATTTGGGTGTTGCAAAGAAAATCCTTGGTACAAGAATAACAAGAGGTAGGAAAAATCACAAATTAACACTGTCTATGGGTGAGTACATAGAGAAGGTGTTGGAAAGATTTAAAATGCAGGATAAAAGACCAGTTAGTACACCTTTGGATAGACATTTCAAATTGACTAAGGAGATGTGTTTGAAGACATAGGAGTAGATTGACTAAATTTCCAAGGTTTAGTTGAACCAAATTTTTTGAGAAGAACAAAATGAATACAGATCTATATTATTAACACAAAGATACAATGAACAATAATATAGATACATTAAAAATTGGATTCTATTCAATAAAGAAATGATGAAACTGTAAAATGCATATTGAAACAAGCTTGCTAGAATGGCAGCGGCTTATCTCTGAGAAGAGATGTGACGGTTGGAATCATTCATAAGAAGATGAATACAATGAGGATACAAAGGATTTTTTACATTAAACGTGAATACAAAAGCCTTATACATCCAAAATTCTAACCCTAGGAGATGAAGTGCCAAAAGTCATGTGCACCCCGTTGGGGTAGGTTGGTACATCAACTTCTCGAGGTCGTAAATTTTGCATACAATCTCTGTTTTAGGCACACGATAGCCCGTTGGAAAGGTATATCCAAGGACTATATATTATTCCATCACACTCTAACTTTGTCTATGGTGTGACTATGGAAGACCCAAAAAATGTTGCTTAGGGCCTCAAAACAGCCCCAGAATTTTGGGACCCGAAAAGCTAGAAAACAACTGTTGAGATAAAAACTGAAACTACCAAGATGACATCTGTATGTGAGCTAGTTGGAATAGGTGGGTGGCCACCGATATCCACCTGGATCAATCCTCCCTCCTTAGGAATCAGTGGTCTCCATTGCATTGAGTTCCTGTTAAGCCCTAATATTGGCTCATTACCCCTTAATTGGGGCATATTAGATTAGTAATGTTATTTATTACCCCTTAATTGGGGCATATTAGATTAGTAATGTTATTTTATTTATGTCGGCTTTAGTCCATTAGTTGTAATTATACCTCCTAGTCTCCTATATATACCAAGGAGACATTTTCATTTTGAATCATCTTGTACTTGAACATTTAAGTGGGGTAAAAGGAGGTTGCCCCCTCGAAGAGGCTTATTATATGAAATTATCTCTTTTTCAAGGCACTGAGTACTTTTTATGAGGTTTTTCTATGCTATATTGATATTTGGTTCTTAACATATGTTATCAAAGCTCAAGGTCTTGGGGTTTCACTGCTACATCTGAGACACCGTGGAATTTTCGCTATAACTTTTTTTCTACAATGTTTCAGAAGGAACGGCTTGGAGTATATTTAGAATACAGATCAAGGTACGTTGGGTTCAAAATTCATCTCCTGAGGCCTTATAATTTCAGAGATACAGCCTATACAAGATAGGGTTCTTGAATCATCCTGAAATGAGTCATTGCGGAATTTTCTCTATAAAAAAATTTCTGTAATGTTTCAGACCCTGAAATCAGCAGGTCATTTAGAGAAATTAGTAATGTATCTGTGGTAAACATTTCAGCTTCTAGTTCATCTTAAATTTGTAGATACACCCTGTGTAAGATAGGGTATCTGACTAGTCCTATTGACTAGTCTCAAGAAGGTGTTCCAGGTAAAACAATCATAACATCTTCCTAGAGTATCCAAATTGAGTGGGAATGGTTGCATTGGATCGTGGACAGTCTATAGTATTTTGGGTGTGAGTTTTAGAATTTTATATCAATTATTTTGTGCGGAGAATGCTATACAAGTGAGACCTCCTGGAAAGGCCAAAAATCGACAAGTTGTGGGGAAGTTACCATAAATTCCACTTGGCACTTTATGGATACCACCCTCCTTCCATCACTTCTTCTCTAAAATAAAAATCTAAGGTTCAAGTAGTGGAAGATCACATCGAGAATCAACAACAAATTCTCCAAATATTAAAGGACAACCTGACCATGGCACAGAATCGCATGAAACAACAAGAAGATCAACATCGTAGTGAAATAAGTTTTGATGTAGGGGATTGGGTATTTTTAAGACTACAACCATACAAACAGATGTCCCTCAAGCAAGCCAAGAAGGATAATAAATTATCACCAAACTACTATGGACCATATAAGGTGTTGCAAAAGATTGGTACTATGGCATACAAATTGGCGCTGCCTGCATCTTCACGAGTACACCCAGTTTTTCTTGTTTCATGCTTAAAGAAGGTTATAGGCGACAAGATCCCAGTTCAAACTATATTTCTAGAACTTGACGAGGAAGGAAAAATCATATTGGAGCCTGAAGCCATCACTGACACAAGAATTTTCCATCTGAGGAATAGATCCATTTCAGAGTATCTCATTAAATGGAGGAAACTACCGGGTGAAGATTCCACTTGGGAAGATGAGTCTTTTATACAGAAGCATCCAGAGTTACTCAAGCATTGCGGATAACACTTGTCTCAAGGGGAGGGGCATGTTAAGCCCTAATACTGGCTCATTACCCCTTAATTTGGGCATATTAGATTAGTAATGTTATTTATTACCCCTTAATTAGGGCATATTAGATTAGTAATGTTATTTTATTTATTTCGGCTTTAGGCCGTTAGTTGTAATTATACCTCCTAGTCTCCTATATATACCAAGGAGACATTTTCATTTTGAATCATCTTGTACTTGAAAATTTAAGTGGGGTAAAAAGAGGTTTCCCCCTCGAAGAGGCTTATTATCTGAAATTATCTCTTTTTCAAGGCGTTGAGTACTTTTTATGAGGTTTTTCTATGCTATATTGATATTTGGTTCTTAACAGTTCCCCCATCAGATGAGGAAATTTCTGCTAAATTTGGCCCTGGGTGAGTCACATGCCTTGCTGTAGGAGTCTTGACGGGCGAAAATGACCGTCCATCAATTGGAAGCACGAGTCCAGTCCGGGGTTGTCTAATTAACCCAAGTCGTTTGGTATGACTCGTTCTGATGGGTTTAATGGCTCCGTTGGCCAATCTAAAAGTCCTAAAGGAAACAAATAAAAAAGGAATGAAATAACCAACTAATTATTAATCACTAATATATATATGTACATGTAGGTATATAACTATTTTAAATAATATTTACACAACAAATTTGCTTCTCTAATTTATGTGCATGTTATGCAAGTGCGAGTTTTAATCTAAACTTATGAAAATCTATGAAAAGATGGTTGCTTTAATAAAAGAAGATATAGAAAACACATAAACTATTTTTTGTTTTTTCTTAAGTTATCTAAGACTGAACAAAAATAATATACTATGAAACAAAAATACGTGAATGGTCAAAGCCAGATCACACATAAGTGTTTTGAAGACAAATAAAAAATAAAAGAATTAAACTAACCTATTAATGAATTGTTCGGCATGCATCCAATCGTCTGTATGATCATGGAATGTACAACCAGCCTGTCCAAGAGTTAAACCTGTAGTGAACCTTTACACTGTTTGGAATAAATGAAAAACAATATACTAACTATTGGATTTTAATGGCAGAATGATAAGATGCAAATAATAACTATGATATTTGTGATTGCAAGCAATTACACATAAGATAAATCTAACTGTAACAACATGTTTTTAATCATTCAACAAAATTAAAGATAAACCTTATCATTTGAATTGAATGAGCGATTACTATTTTTTAATAACTGAAGCATCAAAATGTGGACTATATTAAAAGAAATTATCTTGACGACATAATAATTTGTGAAGACAAAAGCTATCAACAATTATCGAATTATCAAGATAAACAAACCATAGACAAAAACAACATTTACAGATAGCTAAAGCAGAAATGTAAACATATGTTCTGTCCAAATTCGTGTATAAGCTATCCACCTTCAGCACCAGGCCAAGATGTCTTGATTACAAAAATAATGAGTTTTTAAAGCCTTCATAAAGGTAACTGTCTTATCTCCTGAGATCAGATATTGATTACAAAAATAGAGGGGGAATACAACCACCTAGATCATACTAAATCTTCTAAAGCTAAAAAAAGTTTATTCCTGTTTATACAAAAATGGATCATAGATGTGGCTAACAAGCCCCAAAAATGTTTCAGATCACTTGGTCACCATAAAATCCTAGATATCCTGAAAGGAAAAGATAAAATAGAGAAACTTAGATATATATTTAACCATAATTTTGCAAATTTCAAATTAGAATATACTGGCTACAGAATCTGCCGATTATGTAGCTAGTCTATTTCAGTAATGAAATCTAATTTATTCAATGAACAAAATAATCTAATTTATTTAATGAATAACACTATTTTAAGATAAAAATAAATCTTACCTCTAACTATAAAATCAAATCATATCACATGATCTCATAATTTATTATTGCTGTTGCAGTCTCGACATTTTTTAATATGACATTCCCTGTAGTTTTCATACATTTCCCTTGTCTTTGAATGACAAACTCGAGCCTATGATTTTCATTTGTTAAGGCGCCGACCTAATCAGTAAGAGATTTAATCTGCGACTGTAAAATAGGTATATCAGTGTAATACTTGTCAATCCAGAATAGACAAGTTTCATATTGCGACTGTGCGACGGTCCCTTGAGGATACCCATGGTTGTGAATCGAAACGTCCCCAACATGGACTGTAGATTTGTTACCCAACTTAATACCTGGAAACCCTTCACTCAGTTTCAGACAAGGCGGTAGATTATCCACGAAGTTGTAAGACTGATCGAGGTTTGTTTGGAAAGAAAGAGGGTCTTCTTCAGCAAGAAATCTATTAATCTCAGAATCCAAACTCTCATGGACCTCGATCATCTTTATTGAGCTCACATGAGGGTTTGATTTGTTTCACAGCTTCTTTGAAATCAACCTTCCAGCTCTCTTATTTTTAAAACCCAAATCAATATCACCTTTAGACGTTTTGCCTATAGGTCTATTTTCATTTTTGACAGAGACGTTAGGCTGTGCAACTTGCTCATGGGCCTACTCAACAAATTTTGGGTCAAGTAAAGGCTTACTATGGGTGGCTGTAACACAGGCTTGGGTAGATGAGGGGAGCGCTCTAGGATAGACTATGGTTTCCTCAATCACAGGTTTGTCAACCTCTTCAGCATTGGGGTTAGCGAAACCATTTCGGGTCAAGAATGAATCCCAATCATCGTTCTGCAGCTTCAATTGATGTGCAAGCATAATTTTTATTAAACCATGGTGGAAAAGGCTCGAATCCAAATGTTTCTTTTTATACCTCTTAGCCATTTTATACAGTCTTCTCCACAGGTAATAAGGCATGTTTAAAGGAAACCCTATGAAATTCATGAGTAGACGTAGGTGATAAAGAAACACAAAACCAAAATGGCCTTCACAAGTCACGAACTGTTTCAATACTACAAGTAGACCATGCCATCTGGTTTTCAGTAAGGAGACTGGCATATGTTTGTCACAACCATTGATCTTTTGAGATGTAAAGAAAAGACTCCATGGAACCTCTTCTACCTTAGCATATTTGAACCACTTCTGCCCGCTCACAGGGAGTCCTGTTGCTTGGCTTAAAAATTCCTCTGTGACTTCGAGTTGAATGTCCCCCACCTTAGCTTGACATCCATCAAATGAGAGGGCGAATTCCTGAGCAGTCTATAGGTTAAAGCCCTGGAATTTTTTAAGGAAAATAAGCCAACCGTGACCCTCAAGATCCTCCCTTGCATCATCGCATAGGAGCAAGGTCTGAGTGCCGTTAGGTTTGACCCTAACAACTGGGGCCATGGGAAATCAACAGGAAATCACCCAAACACAGTGCATATGGAGGGTTTATAAGAGCAGACCAAAGCTATACTCCAGGCCCGGAAATCTTCAACAGTCTATGGCGTATGACCAGAAAATTCACAATGAAAAGATAAGTATTGTTTGAAATGAATGTAAGGGGTGTTGCAAAACCCAAGACCAGGCTTCGAAATGAAGGGCTGACTGTGATTGGACTGCCACCTCTCATATAGTACAGGCCACAACCAGAGCATTGAAATAAAAATGAATGCGCAACAAAGTGGGTTCGGTCCTAAAGTTTGGGAGAAGGGGATTTATAGACCAAAGTCTAGTGACAAGGGGGCATATGACCAAGAACCACACAAAAATGTATTAACGCTTTAAATTAAATGATCCTTTGTTGATCCAAATAACAATCCATAAGCATGCTTGAGATTCAAGGGGTCAAAACAAAGAGAATAAACTTCATAGCAAGGAACAAGGCTTCATTAATAAAAACTGTGGAGACATTTTGCCTTTCATAAACTTTTCAAATAGAGTGGTAATACAGCCATAAGTTTTAATGCTTCATTTTTATGCTTTCAGTCATGAACGAAGCATGAAAACAAATACACTAGGAAGAACCAAAAACTTACAATTGTCATTTCAAAAATCGCTCATGAAGAATAGAAAAATGTACGACCCCAATTAGGCAGCTAAATAGACTATTATTTGATATAAGAAGTTAAAAAAATGTTGGGCTACCAACAATGGCGACATGATGGGAGAAGCAGTTATCTCTATAATACTGACAAGTTCAGGTTAGAAAAATTTGAAATATTTCAAATCAAAGAACAACTGAAAGGTTATTTGAGCATCTTTGACAATCATGACGTGGTCCAGCTTAAGATATCTTTCATTAAAAAGAATGAAATTTGGTGACAAACTTCACAAATGAAATCCACGATGTTTAAGTTAATGGCTCCAATACTATTGACAGGGCCACTGCTGCCAGCAAGCATCTATAGCCTCGACAGGGATGTCAATTAACCCACTATGATGTCTATGTCCTGTCCAAGAAGTTTCAAATCATAATGAAGGATGCATATGACCGAAATCAAGATTTATACCTGAGAATTTTCTTTAACCTGACATCGCTTTGCTGCCAGTGGGCCTGTTCAATACCCCGACGAAGTTGTCTTGGCATCATGCATGCATTTACCCGCTACCAGCAGACCTGTTCAGTATCCCGACGGGTTTACAAACACTTCCCACAACTCTTTAAGAAATTATTCACAATCTAAGATAGTTTTAAAGATATTCAACAGAGCGGGGTGACGTTGAAAATTCCAGTTTTTACACAACTTAATATTTTTTAGTTCTTTAACTTTTTCTTGCTAACCTTCATCAAGATCTGAAAATAGTTTATTAATAAAACTAACTTTCGAGGAAAGGGAGTCATCATTGATTTTCTTTTCTTAAGAGCAGGGACAACGTAAAGAGTTTTTTAAAGATAGTCATGATTACTCTCAAATGCAAATTGAAACCGAAAAATCAACTTTCAAACAAAATACCATCTTTAACTAGCCTACGTTTTGAGAAAACACGGCAATTGATGCTCTGACAACCCTTGACAGTTATTTCGAGATGAAGCATTATGTTCTCTTCTTCTGAACTAGACTGTAATACAGGCATGTTTGACTTAAAAAAGGTCAATAAACAAAGAATAAAAATAAAATCAAACCAGAAAAGAAAACGGAAAGCAAGGAAATCAAAACAGAAAAATATGTACAAAAGGTGTATCGGAGAGTTGTCAGGTGAAATACCTTTTGAGAGATTGGTCGTTCACCGGGAAGGTGTTTGGTTGTCCCTCTAAATTCTACAGGCAGAAAGAACTGGGACCTAGTTTTTCAGCAATTAGGAACGATCCCAACCACAGGTTTTGGAACTTAGTATGTTCGCCTTTCCCCTCATGAGGTTTGTCTCACTTAAGGACAAGATCACCTACCTCAAAATTCCTGTCTGAGGCAGAATTGGAATCGAACCAAATTTTGACAATAAGTTGATGTTGATCCAATTGTTGTTTTGCTTGAGCCCTTATCTCTTCTAACTTCAACAAAGAATTAATCCGACTTTCCAAAGGAGGACAGTCTTCTTCCTGAACCTTCTACGATAACTGCAGAGATGGAAGGAGAATGTGCGGTGGAAGAATTTCTTCCCTACCATAAACGAGGAAAAAGGGGGAATTACCAACAACAATTTTCGGAGTTACCCTATCATCCCAGATTACATTGAATAGTGCATTATGCCAGTTTTTGTGGTTTTTGGAGACCGTTCTCTTGATGATCTTGATCATGTTTTTATTTGTCGATTCTGCCAAACCATTTCCTTGGGGGTAATAGCTGGCAGAATACTTTAGTTTTATTCCTTTTTCTAAAGCAAAAGCACTCATTTCGAGAGACGAAAAATATGAAGCATTATCGAACAATAGACATTCAAGAATACCGAAACGAGTGATAATGTTTGAATTAAGGAAGGATATTACCTGACTGGTGTTTACTACTTTTAATGGTGTAGCCTCGGACCATATGGTGAAATAGTCTGTCGTTGTAATGATGTATTTATGTTGCTGCGAGGAGGTGGGGTTAATTGGGCCTAAAATTTCAAGGCCCCATTGTTGAATAGGGAAATCCACCGAGACAGGTTGCAGTGGGAATGATGACTTCTATACTCATCTAGAAGCCTTTTGACAGATTACGCATTTGCGGCATAACGTATGGGCCTCTTTGAAAAGAGTGGGCCAGTAATACCCTTCCTTTAATATTTTTTGGGCAGTAGTGTCTCCATCGAAATGCCCACCAGCTTTCCCTGCATGTAATTTTGATAAGACTTTATCTGCTTCATCTCTTGCTAGACAATGCATAAGTATTCCATCAAAATTTTGGCTAAACAATATACCATTCACCAGCTGGAAAGGTGCAGATTTTAATCTCAACACTCTCCTCTTTTTTGGACCAAGGTGATGGGGAGCTAATTCGTGTATTAGATAAAACTTGATGTCATCATACCAAGGACTTGTAGGATTTTGTACACAACAGATTTGATTTTGATTATGCCGATATTCAACTAACATATCGATTTGATTCTACTGTTTTATAGCTGAATCAACAACTAATTTACATAAACCTTGGCCTCTAACAATTTGCGTTGGAGTGATATCGAGGTCATATTCTTGTAAGGATGTAACCCAATTTTCCCTTTTCTCACCCAGTTCTTTCTGTTCTAGCAAATTTCTGATAGCAGGGTAAGGAACAATGACTTTCATTCTAGATTTCAATAGATAAGATCAAAAATGTTTTACTACTTTAAAAACAGCGTAAGCTTGCTGATCTACAGCTGGATAATTAAGCTCTGCTCCCTTAAAGGCTGAGCTCATAAATGCAATAGGAACTTCGTTGTTTTCAACATTCTTTTGGGTTAGCACAGCGGAATAAGATTGATCGGAGGCAAACGTGTAAAGAGTGAAATCTCGCGAAAAGTCACGGCTCATTAGGGATGGAGCCTCCACTATGGCCTTTTTTATTGAGTCAAAAGCTTGAATTTCTAGAGGTCCCCAATGGTGTTGCACATTCTTTTTTATTAAGTTTTGTAATGGCTTAACCATTTCTGAAAATCTTGGGACAAACCTTCTAACAAAATTTATCTGACCTAAAAACGATTGCATAGACTTTTTGGAAGTAGGGGGGGGGAGTTTTGAAATGACTTGAGTCCTCTCAGGGTCAATGATCATCCCTTCATTGGATACTATGAATCCAAGCAGCTTGCCTTGTTCCACTGCAAAGACATATTTTTTGGGATTTAGAGAGATGTTGTAGTTATGACATCGTTGTAGAACAGATCTTAGATGAGCTAAATGATCCCCTTTATTCTTTGAGAAGACAACGACATCATCTAGATAGACTACTAAATATTGATTGATTAGACCACGAAAAGCGATATTCATCACTCTTTGGAAAGTGGCACCGGCATTTATAAGCCCAAAGGGAATCTTTCTATAAGCATAGGTACCCCATGGAGTGCGGAAAGTGGTTTTCAGCTGGTCTGGGGGAGACATTAAGACTTGGTTATACCCTGAAAAACCATCTAATAATGAAAATCTTTCAGAACCAGATACCTGCTAGAGAATCTGTTACATGGGAGGAACATGGTAGTTGTCTTTATCATATGCTCGGTTTAAATTTTGGAAATCGACACATAGTCGGATTTTGCCACTTTTCTTCCTTACAGGGACAAGGTTAGAGACCCACTGTGTATGTCTCACAAGGAAGATTATCTTTGCATTCAATAGTTTTTTTAGTTCCTTCTTGACCGTTGGCTCAAGTTTTGGGTGCATCTTTCTCAACTTCTGTTGAAAAGGTTGAGTTTGGGGTTTCATGGGAATAATGTGTTGTATGATGTTAGGATCGAAGGTTTTTAGATCATCATACGTCCAAGCAAAGACATCCTTAAATTCCTTAAACAACTTAATAAAGGCTGACTTTTCTTGCTCAGAACATCCCATTCTCAAATTTATGCATTGTGGATTATCTTTAGTTCCTAGATTCACCTTTTCATGGGTCAAAGAAGAACTATTCATTTTACAATTTATTGATTTTCTGAATTTATCATGCAAATCATAAAACTTTTCTAATCTTACCACGGATTTTGGGATAGAATTTACCAGATCTAATGTTGATTCCAGAGATCTTGGGTTTGATATTACCGTAAAATTGCGGAGGTCTTCATCATGGGTTCCTTCATCGATAACTGCACCTTGGAAAGTATCTTCCATGTGTAGGAAACTGATGATCTGTTGATTGTCATCGAAAACTCTCCAATTAGTGATGTTGTTCAGGACGAATGGTTTGAACAACAACTCGACGAAAAACGTGTTTGGAGAAAGGCCTTTTGCGGGAAAAAGTTTAGAAGCGACATTAGCCAACAAGTCAGCCTCAGAATTATTCAATCTTGGAATATAATTAATGTTAAATGCATAAAATTTGTTCATTAGATTCCATACCTCAGCTTGATAATTTTTTAGGTGTGGAGATAGGCAATGAATGGAGTTTCTTACATGTTTGACCACAATTTCTAAATCCCTGAAAACCATTAAATTCTGAACTCTCAAATCTAGTGCCTTTCTAAGACCTTGCAGGAGTGCCTCGTATTCAGTTGTATTGTTTGTGCATTCAAATTCTAATCGACAAGCGATCAAAGTTTTGTTACCTGCTGGATCAATGAGCACACATCCTGCACCGACTCCTTCTTTAGATTTAGATCCATCAAAGTAAAGAGACCAGATATGATTCTCATTAGCTGTATGTGACACCTTAGAGAGAACTATTGACTGTGTGCATGTCATGAGTTCAGACTGTTGTTCCAGGTCAGTAATGGTAGAAGTTTCAGCCACGAAGTTACCGAAAAAGGTGTTCATCCCCTACATTTTGGGTGAATTGGCGGAAGCATTAAATGGTTCATTAGGATCATTTAAATCAGTTACCATAAGCTTGAGGTAACGCTCATGATTGATCTTGATTCTGTTAGTCTTTCCATTCTCTGGAAACCACAAATGAGACCAATCTGTCGCAAAGTAACCATGCAGCTGTTCGGACCAATCCCTACTTAAAAATAAGCCATATACTTCAGGGATATCAATGACAATAATATCAATAATCTGGTGGACTTTATGATTAGATGATAATCTGATAAGGACATTTTTTAATTCACCTATTATCTTAACACTGGTTCGATCAAGCTGAATAATTTTCAGTCTGGAAGGTTGAACTTTAGCATTGATTTTTTGGTAGACAGACCAAGGCATTACATTTGACGATGCACCAGAATCTACCATACAATTATGTACATTCCTATTGAAAATTTCAAAAGTCAACAAAAATGGTGGTACATTTCTACGAGTATTAACAACAGAAGTTTGTTGGTTTTTAGTCGCAGCCCCTGGAACTATTTTATCTACATTTGTTACGCTTTTTACAGCAGGGTCTCTTTTATCAAGGGATTCTAGTGTCGTTTTAACAGAGACCTTTTGAGGTGTTTTAGGGATGTTTTATGCAAATTTGTTGTTGTTCAGATTGCAATTTTTGTTGTTTTCTGCAATATTCTGAAGCATCTTTTGCAGAAGAAAAGAAAATTTCAATAATTCATAAACATAAATATTACCTCTAAGTTTTTTGAGATCCTTAATCAAATCATATTCTAAACTTGGAGTTGTTGAATTCTGTTTAGTTTCAATTTGTTTAGACTGTTTTTTAGGTGCATTAGTTCTAATTTCAGAAGAGGATTTATTCATTGTTTTTCTTCTAGTATTGTAAGGATGCAACGTTTCAAAATTGGCTTGAAAGATACTATCCGGAAAATGCCCGAAGATGTTGGGAGAGGATTTTTCCTCTTCCACTATTTCTTGTTCAACCACGTCTTCAGAAATCTCGGGGGGAACTAAGTTATCATGTGCTTCCAGAATTGTCTGGATACATACTATAGGCTTTCTAGATTTAGGCCTTCAGGATTTAAGTTGGGCTGGTTTGTGGGAAAAGGCTTTCTAAAAGGGGGTTTGTAAGACCCTTTGCTTGAAGAAGATTCCTCAACTGATCTCCTTAAATCTATAACTTGGTTTGACAACTTCTGAACGACCTTATGTAAACTTTCTAGATCTGAACCGTCTAATTGAGTTTTGGTTTGGGGAGGTCTATGAAGAATTTCTATTTTCTTCTTGGAAGATGAAGTAATCTCTACCTCGTTACTGATATTGTCTTTTAGGCTTAGAATATCTTTCTCAATTTGGCTTGCCTCCTTGAAGGCTTCCAATAATGTTGCTTTCTTAGACCTTTTTACCCAGATTTCTATGTTCTGGTGTAGGGCTTTGGTGTAGTATGCAACAATAAGATTTTCAATAGGTATTAAATCAGTAGGGATTCGATTCTTTAAGGTTAGAAACCTTTGATTAAAGTCTTTTATTTTTTCCTTGGGGTTCATATTTAAACTAGAGAGTTCCATGACTAAGACTTCGGGATATTTTTCGTCTCTGAATTTCTCAAGGAAACAAGATTCGAATCTATCCCAAGATACAATGGTGTGAGGTTGTTGAGAAAAATACCAAGTGGAGGCATTGCCTTCAAATGTGTATGGAAAAATTCTACATACTACATCTTCGTGTTATACGCTTCTAAGTCTAATGGCTAGCATGAATTTTTTAATGTGATCCTCAGTGATTTTCTTGGAATCTGGATTGAATTTAGGGAGCCATTTCTCTAGATGTTTAGGCAAAGGATGTTGGGATCCAGGTATGGCCACAACATCTTGATCGAGCCAAGGTATGGAGGGATTGTTTGGATTTGCCATAGGTGTGGGTGGTGTTGAAGGATGAGATGAAGAACTGCCTTCGTCTGATGACTCTTATCCTGAAGAGGAGGGAGATGAAGGTTGTGGTGATGGTTGGATACCAGATCCTCCAGCTACAAGAGTGGGGATGTGATTTGGATCTATAGGATTTAGGGTAAGACCAGTGCCTTCAAGTTGCTCTCTAATATCAGAAAAATCTAGCGGTTGATTCAATGGTCGACCTGATTGTCTGATATGGGCCAAAGCACCGTGTGTCCTTAGAAGTGATTGAAAAACAATTTTTTGTACATCGAACCCCGTGGGGTTTGGTGTTACTCGTTCAACGGTAATCTGTGGATTTTCGTTTGATGTGGTTGTTGTTTGAGAGGTAATGTTGTCATCAGAACGACTTCTTGTTACTATAGGTGAGCAGGTGTGTGGGGGAGGAGTCTTGCGACCTCCATGTGCCATCAATAGTGTTCAGGCCCTCCTTTTAGCGCCATTTGTTGACAGGAGAAAATGACCGTCCGTCAATTGGAAGAACGAGTCCGATCCGAGGTTGTCTAATTAACCCAAGCCGTTTGGTATGACTCATTCTGATGGGTTTAATGGCTCCGTTGGCCAATCTAAAAGTCCTAAAGGAAACAAATAAAAAATGAATGAAATAACTAACTAATTACTAATCACT
>JASDQU010013090.1:235075-252152 GCA_032191745.1 Picea mariana | reverse complement strand
AAATTGTCCAGAATCTGATGTTGTAACTGATACACTTTGGGTTTCTAGATGCGTTTATTAATTGGGTTTTAACATGCGTGGTGTTTTTGCATGTGTTTCAGATAAAGAACTGTTTAATAGCATATGAATAAGCATGGAAATAAAGGACACCAAAAACTGCAATAATATATTATGCGTTCTGAGATTGAGTACAATGTCGCATGCGGATCAATAAAATAGATCACTCGACTAGATCAAAGACAAAAGGATCTGAGCCGGAATACAAGAAATAAACAATAACAATGATACCCGGAAACTAGAACACTGTTGTTGGATCGAGATGTGAGTTGGAAGATCTGCTGCAAGCTACGACAACTCACACGGTAACTACTGCAAGACTAGGAAGTTTGCCCTGGTGGCTAAACTCCTCGGATTTGACTGGAAACTATCCCAAACAGTGCGCCCTGCCCTCACACACGGTCTTGGTGACTGATAGCCTGACGATCGACCCTCTACTAATCTGTCCGGACCCAGGATGGATCCCCCTGGGGGAAATGCGCCCTAGAGATTCCACCGGCGGAATCTCGTTGTAAGTGTCTCAAACTGAGCACCCTAGATCCGATTTGATGATCTCTCGGAAATCCCAAATGTGTCCTCCCCAACTGTTGCACCCTCACTAGTTGAGTAATGTGCCCAAGATTATTTCTCCGTCGGAATCTGACGAGAAACCAAGCAATAGATGCATCCTTCCCTCCTCTCAACTGGGTCGAAAGGGAATCACTAGATTCTCCTTAACTGGGACAAGTCGAATCAATGTATCCCCTCAAAAGTGCGCCCTCACTATTGTAACCCGTATAACTCTTGCTGAAGTACGATGGAAGATCTGGATGATCTTCCTAGTGACTAGGCTGTGTCTCTCAACACCAAAATCAGCCTTTGGGTGTCTTCCTCCTAGAATCCACAAAGCTATGGTTCCCCTGAACCTGTGAAGTCGCCTCTCTCCTCAACTGTCAACTCAAAATATGCATAACCCCGAATTAGGTCGCTTTTCCTCCTCATATACTCACCAAAACCCTAATCCGTTGTTGACTCTATTCTTAGCTCCTCTATTTTTAGCTCAAAACCACTTAAAAGCGCTTTTTAGTCACTTTTAGCTAAAGGTCACTTTCGAATTATAACCTCATCTGCTGAAGTGACCTCTAGTGACCCTGTTTACCCCTGTCTGGCCATGGCTAGAGTCTAACAAGGTTGTTTAGACTATTAATCCCTCCTCTCTGGAGCTCCTACTTGGAAAGGGACATTACATCCCTAGAGTCATCGTTGGATGTCCCGAGAGGAGAGACCTATGGAGCACTAGAAGGAGAGGACGGACCCGGGAAAGAGCTTGGAGTGTACCCCAAAGAATTGTCATGACGGTCGAACCATTCTACTTTGCACCCCCATAGGGTGGAAGTATGCCCACTGTCATGTTAACGAGCAAAGGCCGAGCTCTGTGGAGAATTCGCAGACCTATGCCTCTTGCTTCCTGAGCCAGAGTTGCCAGGACCGATGGAAATATGCCCAGGAGCGTCCTCTCTAACGTGGCATGGTGAATCCTATAGTGGCCTTCGTATCCCAAACTGAAACGAACTTATGTTGATTCCAACACCAACAATGGGAGAAACAATACCAAATTGGAATGGAGGTCGCGTAATTGACGAAAACCAGGAGCAAATCCGCCATCATTTCGCTTGTACACGGCAGAGTAATGGCCTTTAATGTTGTCATAAGAGCCAAGTACCAAAATTCAAGAGCCATTACATCTGCAGTGTTGTACTGCATCTCTCGACGGAGGTTTAAGTGTTGGGGATAGCAAAGAGCAATAAAATATTGATCTTGCAGTGGAGATATTCCCACGCTTCCACACCTAGCTCGGGGCCCGTAGTGCCAAGTGTCGTGATCGCCCCTCTCCAGCTCAACCCCCATTAACATCAAATAGCACCCCATTCAGGGGAAAAGAGTTTACATATTGTGTAACACTTTCCAAGACAATAAATCAAGAGACTGTGATAACCAAAGATGGTGGTGTGATGGAAGGACCCAAATCACACACTTGGCCTACTCTACTGGATCTAGTCCCCTTCGCTCTGCATCAATGGTTGGTTGCCCCATTGAATCTACTATACATTGCTTTGTGTTTATAATGTCAATTACAACATATGTTGCATATTTGTTGGTAGACTTCTCTAGAACCATCTGGGTAGTGTACCTTGTTATAGCACAATTTGTAGGTTGGGAAAAGCCCGACCCAACCACAAAAGCAAGTGCTACAACTTGGGAATCCTACACCCAATGTCACCTTGATGTAGGTCTCACACTTCAAGGGTGACTAGGTCACTCTAGGGAGGCAATCCCGGTGACCCTAGGGGGAATGAGATGGGGATGGATAGAGATGAAAGTGGAGCCCCTAGAAGTCAAGTCTAAGTGGAAAGAGATGTGGAAAGAGATGCCTTGTAAGTCAAGTGATTGTTGCCCCAACAGTGTAGTACCTCTCCGGATGACTATACTTGCRCGAGATACAAGAAAATCCAACTTGCAATGATATATGTTAGTGTGGATAAGCAAGTTAAGCTTGTTGTCCCTAATTTGCAGCAGCAAATAACAGTTTATTTCAGCAAACATAGCATTCTAAATCAACATGTAAAAGCATAAGATCAATCAATGATATTATCAATGAAATAGGCAATCAATTATGACTTAGATATGGCACTTTGAGGCTAAATAAAGCAAGCTGTTATAACATATATTATCTGCAGAAAATTGCAGCCTTATGGCTGTAGCATTCAATGGCATGCAACAACAAAATCAACCACAGAAAAGTGCCAAGAACTAGCTCAAAAAGTATGCCCTAGTTAGTAGACTAGATGAGTGAAGTTAGAGAGCTAGTCTAGGGTTAGTTTAGGTGTTAAGAGAGAGTTAGTAGCTAGGGTTATGCAGCCCTAATGGCTGTAGGTTAAAGTTTGTAACAGCAATTTAAGTAGTGGGTGAGAGGGGATGCCCTAGTAGAGTAAGACTCCTGTCAATGTGGAAAACCAACCCCAAGCAAGAGATCTTTCAAAAGACAAAGTTTCACGTTTCCCAAGGCAATGATTTTATATCTCCAATGCAAAAAATAAATGACTAGTGCATTTAATATTGGGTTAATGGAGTCAAATAAATGAACTAGAGATGCTACTTCCTTGGGGGTGTAAATCCTCTTACTTCCCAAGGCAAGTACTCTAGTTAGGGTTTGAGAATGAGGGGTGTGAAATCCTCTTACTTCCTCAAACAAACCCTTGCAACATCAATGAAATTCAAGCAATAAATGATGAAGACTAGAGTGGGGTTGTAAGTGCTCTTACTTCCCACTTAGCTCCTAGCAATATAATCCTTGACTTGAAACAAATGATAGCATAAGAGTAAAAACCATACCAAATCAAGAAGATGCTAAGATAATCCACCATAAAAGCTAGAAAGCATTCATCCAAGGCTAGAGCCTTACTCCTCCATCAACCATTCACAAGAGATAGCCATAAACAAGTGCACAAGAGACAAAAGAAGCCAAGTGTAAAAAAAAATTCAGATCAAGTCTTCTCACAAGAGGGAGAGTTTTGTTAAAATGAGATCTTATGATCTCTTAATTATACAAAATGTCACCAAGGTGACTTGTCCACATATTTAGGGGTAAACCACAAGACTAGGGGTCAACAACCCTAACCTTCCCCCCTTAACAAAGTAATATTAAACAATTCATTTAAAATTTCACTTTTGCACAAATAAAACCCTAATTTTAGTAGGATGTCACCCCTTTAGGGGACGTTTTGGCATTTGGAGGAGGTCGTTGGTGATGGAAAAGAGTAGACAGGCTTCCCAAAGCCACATGTCAAGCATCCAACAACTTTCTTCATGACGAAGGTTCAAGCCCCTTGAAAACATCCAAGTGCCAATGTATGTCACCTCACCACCAAGCCCTAACCCCCTAGGTGACGTCATGCTCAAAAAGGAGACATTTTGCCTCTCCTAGGCAAAACGCTTGGCATGTGGGGGCTAGATACATCGTCCAAGTCATCTTCAAGGCCTTTCAAGTTTGATCTTCCTCATCCGGCATGCGAGCCCTTGGCATTCACCTGTGGGCTCCAAGCCCCATGGAAGCCCAAGCTAGGCTTGTTCTTCCAAAACTGTCCACCACATCCTCCAAGGATCTCAAGTCATAACATCATGATAAGTGAATCCAATCAATAAATGAGCCACCTAAGCATGTGCATCAAAGATTACTATATCAAATAGTTAATTACTCAAAGACACTATGCGACTTTCAAGATTGAATATGGGAGGGTTGACGATGTGTTCTATTGGGCAGATCTTGCCCTAGATCAAGGAAAGTTTCCAAGAGATCCCTCTCCAAGCCATGTAAAGTGGGTAAGGTGGTTGGGGTCAAGACTCAATTGGCATAGGGGTCATGACATACAAGGGGTCGTAGTGTCTCACTCATGGGTGTCTTTGTAGAGGGTGTGTGGTACCTTCGTCCGCAATACATTTTTTCCAAGCACATTAATTGCCATTCTTTTATTCTTTCATAATTTTAAGAAGAGGTTGAAGGCCACTGCCCTGGCATGGTGACCAAATAATGACAATGTCGCCCACAAACACCTAGTGGAAATGTGAAGGTTGGCTCGTGATGAGACCCCCTTTCTCTCAACCATGCAACTGAAAGCCATTACCCTGGTTTGGTGACCAGATGATGGCAATGTCATACCACTAGATATTCATGGACGTAATAGGTCAGCTCGTGATGAGCCCTCCTATTCTTCAACTAACCTTTTAAGCATTCTTTATTATATTGTGGGTCCCCTTTACTCAAAGATAAGCGTTTCACTACTTTCTTGGGTGATCCCTGGGAGAAGCATCTAGAAGGTTCATACAAGGATTTTATCTTTTACTCAACATCAATCCCTCTGGGCCTTCAGCCCCTTCTTCCCATAGAATGAGGGACAACTCCTTCTTGGGTCAATACACCCTAAAATCCCAAGAGATAAGGAAATGGAGGGGAATAATAATGGAAAGTGGTAAGTATGGTCAGGAACGGTACGATGGCTCTTTAAGGGAGCTCCTAGTAGCAAACCCATCCCCAAGGAAGACCACTTACTAGGGCACAATGTCAACCACCAAGGTGAAGCAGGGCAAAAGGCATAATGTCCAAGCATATCTCATGAAATCTAGAGCAATCTAAGATACAACATACTCAACTAGCCTAAATATTGAAATGATGCTCACCATAATACTGACTTGTACCTCATGGAGCAAGGCCCACTGCCTTCCAGAAGCCAGTTGATGTGGTGGATTCCATTTGGAAATCTGTGACCATTTGTGATGGGGAGAGGGGTTTCCAACTGTGCAAAAGGGTATTGCTAGTCATGTAGTATCTCGGCACTCCATATCTGCAACCTGAGGGCCTCGAAACATAATCTCCTTAGTTATCCACAAAATGGGGATAACACACCTTTGCATAGATATTTAGATTCTAGAATGCAGCTATTCTAGAAGGGAGAAAACTAAATGTTTTATGATTTCGATTTTTTGGGGCAATCATCATCAAAATCTGGTTATAGAAAAATTGCTAGAATTGCAATTTTTCATTGTTGAATTTGCAATTTTTATTGGAAAAATGGATTCAACTCCCTCAAAAATCGCTATTTCACCCAGATTGTGCAATCTCAACAATTGATATATGTGATTCCAACAATTCTTCTAAATTTTTAACTGGAATTTGGGGAAAAATATATCATAAAAAGATGACAGGAAAAGGTCCAAAGCATAGCAGGTTTAGACTACACAATTCTAGAAGTTGAGTTGCAACTTGCTGCCAGTGTCGCATTTAATGCACACCTAATAAACATTGGTTTTCTAACAATTTTCACAATTAATCTTTAACAAAACAAAGTTTTGCTATTAATCTTTAACAAACTAGAGTTGCAAACGGTAGTGTCAAAGGTAAGTTCTTTAAATTAAAGTGTTCTTTATTTATTTTTCAAAAGGGCATTTCCTCATTGATATTATTAACCCAAGATCTATTAAGCATCCAAGATCAAAAAATGCCCCGGGAAAAACCTTTAGCTGCTTAAACAATCCTAGGTTAAGATGAATCTAAAGGCAATCACAGCATCTTGCTTCTCTACTGCAAAGAACAAATGCATAATCCTAAATTCAGGACAAAAATCTCAATTCCTGACAGTTCTTTGCATGGTTTATTAAAAAAACAGCTGAAAATCTAAATTTAAAAGGAAAACAAAGGTGTTGTCTAATTGTTCTACATTTTGGCTCTTTTCACCGGAATCCGACAACATTGAAATCACAATTTTTTGTTGTTTAAATTGCATTTCCAAATCCAGATATGGATTCAACTTGCTGAAAAACCCCTATGGCACTCAAATTATATAAAATTAACCACTCAAATCTACAGATCCAACAAATTCTTGCCAGATTTCGAGCAAAATTAAACAGAAAATATCACAAAAAAATAATAACATAGAACCGTTAGACTACGACAAAAATAAATTGCAAAACCTTAACTCTTTAAAAGAAAATATTAAAACACAATCTGCATAAAAACTTCCTTCCTTTTTTAGAAAAACTTAGTAATTCTGACAAAATCATGACATCCGTTTGAAATAATCAACTATCATGACGTCCGTTAGAAATAATCAACTAAAATTGTGGCATTTATAGGTTGGAAAACCAAAATTTGCGAAAAAAAGATTAAGAATTTGAAGAACATGCAAAAGAAGAGACGAATAATCCTAAATTCAGGGCAAAAATCTCAAACCCCAACAATACTTTATCACTACACAGAATGCGAAACCTTGACTCAACTAGCATTAAAGCACAGTCTGAATAAAAACTACACTGTGTTTTTTGGAATATCAAAATTTAAGAGTTTGAAGAGCACCTCGCTTCCCTACTTGCAAAAAATAGAACAGATGCATAAAATCCTAAACTCAGGGGAAAAAAATCTCAATCCTCGACAATTCTTTGTCATTATTCAACAAATGAAGACCCGAACATCTAAATTTAAAACGAAAACAAAAGGCAAAACCTGGTCACTTTAAAAACTAACATTAAAGCACACAGTCTGCATAAAAACTTCCTTCTGTTTTTGGAAATATCAAATTTGCTAAAATTTAAGAATTTGAAGAGCGTCGCGGTTCGCTACTTGCAAAGAACATATGTATAATCCTAAATTCATGGCAAAAATTTCAACCCCGACAATTCTTTGTCGTTATTAAGTAAAAGCAGCCCGAAAATCTAAATTTAGAAGGGAAATAACATGCAAAACCTAGACTCTTTAAAATCTAACATTTAAAGCACAGTCTGCATAAGAACTTCCTCGTGATTTAAAAAAAACTAAATCATTGGACCAAAACATTTTGTTAACGCTAGACACTGTAATCTACTAAAAATTGTGGCATTTACATGTTGAAAAATGAAATTTGCCTAAACTTAAGAATTTGGAAAACATAAAACATTTTGTTAACGCTAGACACTGTAATCTACTAAAAATTGTGGCATTTACATGTTGAAAAATGAAATTTGCCTAAACTTAAGAATTTGGAAAACATATTCATCATTTAGACAACAAATTTAAGAAGAACGTTCTTTTGCGGCATCGGGTCAGATGAAATTTTTCCAAAGAGATTCAAACAGAAGCACGAAGCAAAGATAAAGAAAACCTATAATTAAATACCTCCGGAGGCGGCAAAACTTCTGCATAGCAAAGTTGTTGATCCGAATGAAAGAACGTTAACTGCTGCCCCGCCATTTTCACACAAGAAAACCAGCGCGAAATGTCCTTTATGGCGTCCGAAAATGGACAATATTACCGTTGAGCTTATGCAACATGCAACAATAGAAGCTTCTAGAAGGGTCTAGAATATTCTACGATATGATGCTTAGAATTATGGAAACAAATGGTGAGGTGATGGCTAGGTAAGGTAGAGATTTAAGGTATACCATTAACCCTAGTCATACATTAGTTAATGTGCAAAAGTTAGAATGGTTGGGAGGTAGGTTTTCTACTCTCTCCACTCGAGTTTAAATTTTTGATAAAATATTTGGTTTGTTGTGATAAGGTTAGAAGGGTAGATATCTCCAAGGAGTATGACCCCCCCTCGTAGGTGTGTCTTCAGATGTTTTGACCCTTGCTAAGTCATAAGTTATTGGTATATTTGGCTTACAGGTGGGTTTGAACCCAAACCTAGCCCAAAGCACTCTAGTGAATTAACAATTTCCATGGTTAAAAAACAAAATCTACCATACATTGGTGAGCATCATCCACATGCGCATCATCTATTTATCTATTATCGATTAATTTAATGAGGGGATCGTCCCTCGGCCCTCTCCATTACCCTTGACCATCGGTGTTGAAACACTTTGACCGGTGTTGAAACACTTTAAAATGTCCTTAGAGGTGTGTTAGCTTCACTAGTTCTAGTGATAATGTTTCTCAATATAAATCATGTCTCTTATATATTTTTCTATCTTATTATGTTGCAATGTATTTTATTTTATATGTACTTATTGGAGATGCTTTTGCATTACCACATTGTACCATTTCACTAGTATACTATCTTATTGTGTTGCATTGTATTTTATTTTATATGTACTTATTGGAGATGCTTTCGCATTACCACATTGTACCATTTCACTAGTATACTTTTGTAGTCATTAATATACTTATCTTATTATCCAATTTAATATTTTATTGTGTGTATTTTGTATATATATCTTTATATGTGAAAATTACTATGGTATTACTATGGTGTTAGAAAAGGGTTTAAAGGTTGAGATAAAGATTAAAGAAGAGACTATGGCATAGGAATTGAAAATGGTGTGCCCACAACAAGTGCTTAGGTGGTTTTTTTTATAAAATTGTCAAGAATTGCTATTAGTTATTCTAGTGGTCACATATATAAACACTAACTCATGTGTGAATTTTGGTGTTGTACAATGATTGCTATGTACTTTTTAGAGTCATGTTTTTCCTTAATAAAAAAATTGAAGTGTAAAAGTTGTGAGGTCTTGGTTAAAAAAAGATAATATATTGTTAATGTAATTTTTGTGTTAAGAGAATGTTAGAACATAACATGAATATAAAAAATATAGTTAAATGTTAGATGATCAATTTATTAACTGACATGTGAACAAAATTACATTCTTATAATATTTGGTTAAAGGATTAGGTGTTTTAACTACCTTAATCGTGTAGGGTGTTATATATTAATGTATAGAGAGATGGTTAGATGAATGTTAGTTGTATAGTGTGACAAGGCCACCTAGAAGTCTTGTGTATGTACTTGCTACATCATTTCATTAAGTGATATTTATTATTCCCTCCAATTATGTAAGTTTTTTATATACATAAGCACTAATGTGTAAAATTTAACGACTATGTTACTACTTGTTGTCTCTACATGGAGTTGCACCTAATGTTTTCCTATATCACACATTTGACTTTTCTATGTCAAGGATAAACAGTCTTGGGATAATAAAATGTTGAGGGTAAAGTTTAGGGACCATAAATACTAGATATGTGAAAAGAGGGGTTATGTATAACTTTTATAGTGTACCATCAAAATCATTGTTTAGTATAAGATTATTTCACCTCTCCAATGTAATGTAATGTCATCTTCTTCTAAATGTGTTTGTTAGATACATGATGCAACGATTGTCTAGTGGCCACGTATATCATTGTATAGCCTATAATTATGATGATTGTGAGAACATCATTTTGAGGCATTTGTACACTGTTATCCCCATTTTTATGGGATAACTAAGGAGATGATGTCTTGAGGCCCTCAAGTTGTAGATATGGAGTGTCAAGAGATCACATGACTAGCAGTGTCCACTGGCACATATGGAAGTTCACTTTATCACCACATTTTGATCCATTGTCAGCGCATCCTCCACATCAGCCAGCTTCTGGAACGCAGATGGGTCTTGTTCCATGTGGTACAAGTCAGGTATTGTGGCAAGTAATCACCCTAATATTTGAGGCATTTGAACATGTTGTATTTAAGATGCTTTTGATTATAGAACGCCTGCTTGGACATTATTCTTTTGACCCTATTTCACCTTGGTGAGTATCATAGATTTCATAGTAAGTGTCCAACCTTTGGGGAAGGTTTGCAACTAGGGGTCCCTTTAGGGGTTATTGTACCATTCTCGACCATACTTGCCACTTTCCACTCATTACATTTCCATCATATTACCCTCTTCTAGGCCCTTTGACTTTAGTGATGGCATGTACCTCATTTCATGGGAAGAAGGGGATAAAGGCCCAGGGGGATGGTTGTTGGCAAAAGATAAGAGCCTAAAATAAAACTTCTATATGCTCACCCAACCAGGTCTTGAGATTGATGAACTGCTTCTCGTGAAAGAATTGAAGACCTGCACAATATCAAACACACGATAAATATCATGATTGAATACAAGACTAACACAAGCATTACAATGCTTTATATGGTTACCCCTATGGCACTTTGTGGACCTCTTTGTTCAAGTGACATTGTGTTACTTCCCCCCAAGCTAATTGTAATGTCCCCCACCTCTAGATAGAGAGGTGATGAGGAGACTCAGTGGCCTGGGCACCCCCACTAGGTCATAGTCTCACACTGAGGGGGAAGGTCAACTAGACTAAAGTTATATTTTTAAGTTGACTTGAGAAAGAAAGAGGAAAAAAGGAGTAAAAGATAACTTAACAGAATAATAGAAGTTAACCCTGGGAGTTAACCTAACTCAACAGAGAATTAGAAGGAAAAGTACAAGTAAGAGGCTGGGGCTCACCTATTATTCATTCTAGATTTGGTATATTGCTTGTTATTTCTCTTGAGCATTCAGTTTGGAGGTTTTGTTGTACAAACCCTTGTGAGCAACTCAGTGGTGAAATATCCACTCACCTTGTTCCGCAGCTTGGTCTCAGAAATGAAAGACTCCTCCACACCATTCTATTCTCAGCACATCTCCATCTAGCGCTTCAGAAGATAGCAGGGCTGTATTGTTCTTGTGATTTCAGCAAGGGCGCACCATCATCTAGAGGGAGGTTCGATCCAGCTTATCCAGAGAGCCTGTGGCCATTCCGACACTTGGGTTTTGTTTGCAAGGGCACAACCATCAGTTTGAAGGTATTTCTGGAGAGTTATCACCATCAGATATTTAGCTTCAGAATGGGACGTCTTGGAGGCAAAGGGGACGTCCTATGATTCAGTAAATCTCAGATCTAGAAGGCTACACTTGGAATCTGAGTCTGAAACTTCTCCTACAGGGTTCTCATAGCCCGATCTACATTCCTGGAGAGTTTCAGGGCATTTGGAGGCTTTTCTCATCAGGGCCGAATCACCTAGGGTTCCAGACATCAAGGAGGGCGCAACTTCAGCAGAAGATTCAAATTTTGGAGGAGTTTGCCTTAGACGTTCAGCTTGAGATTTCAGGAGGGTGATCCCATCATCCTGATCTATCATCTTGCTGAGTTTTGACTCATTTGGAGTCTTCCTTCAGTGGGATCGATTTATTGAGGGTTTCAGTCTTCTATTGGAGCGTGGCATTCTTCAGCTGGAGGGTTTTGGTAGTCAGATCTGCTTGTATTGATCTTCATTTCTTATTCAGCCTTCGAAGGTTTATTTTGTATCAGCAGAGCATTTTGTAGCAGCTCATATCTATTGTCTTTCCAGCCATCTGAGGATTATTCCAGATCGGCTATCTATTGTATTGGTTCCATATTGCTCATAATAAAAGGTCAGATCTTGCTTGTGCTTCTATATCTTGAATGTATTATGATCTTCATGTGTTGAATGAATCTTGTATAAATGCACTTAATAACTGGGTAACTCAATAAACACCTGCACATCAACAAATCAGTGGTAGTTAGTGATTCCAAGCGAAAAAATTGGCTTGGGATCATTACACTAATTGATTCACTATTGGGAGTGCACACGTGTTTGGATCATTGATTAATTAATAAATAGCAATAAATGGGCTTGGAAAAAAGTTGCATTGAGGAAGAAGGTGCAACACACCCCTTACAAAGGCACCCATAAATGAGATAATATGAGCCCTTGTATGTCATGAAACTCATTGACATATGAATTCTAAACCCCTATCCACCTCATCATCCACTACATAACCTTGAAAGGTCGTCCTTGGGAACATCCCCCACTTGATGGTTTTGGTCTACCCAATAGGACTTTTATGACACCCCTCCCATACGTAAACTTTGTCAATTGTATAGGGTCTTGGAGCATTTGTTTGATTTGATGGGGTAGTTTTGATGCACATGTTTAGGTGCCTTGTTTATTAGATGTGGTTTACACTTGTCATGATATATTTGACTTGAGATCTTTGGAGGGCATACCCTTTTTTTTGCAGGACCTTGCTTGGTGGTCAGTTTTGGGAGAACAAGCCTAGCTTGGGCTTCCATGGGGCAAGAAGCCCACAGGTTGGATGTTATCGTCCTACACATTGGATCACAGGGACATGCTTTTGGAGGCTTACATGGCATCATGGAGGATCTTACCCAGCCCCTATTTCCCAAACGACTTGCCTAGGCGAGGAAAAATGTCACTTTTTGAGGTTTGACGTCATGCTTGAGGGGGTTTGGTGGTGATGGAGTTATTGCACATTGACACTTGACACAATTTGACCATAGGAGGCATGGAATGAGCCTAACACATGAAGAGGAGGCTCGAGTAGCCCCAAGGACCTCTTTATTTTTCTCCGACGACTTGGAAAAGTGTCAAAAAGTCCCCTAAAGGGGTGACATCATCTTTTCTTAGGGTTTCTAATGTGTTAAAGTGAAAATTAAATATTTTTATTTGGTTCAAAAGGTAAGATAAGGGTTGTTGACCCCTTATCTGATGTTTTACCCTTGCTAAGTGGACAAATTATGTGTTAGACATTTTGTATAAATAGAGATCATGTGAATCTCATTTTCATAACATAACTCTCCCATTGTGAGAGGTATTGATCCAGATTTAGGAGCGGAACAGACTGATTAATAGACTGAATACAATAAACATAGATATATGAAGAATAACACAAATATCTAGTGAACAATATCTTCTATTAAATAATGAAATAGGTTGAAACTGTAAAACTGCATAATCGAAACACTTGCTCGAATGGTGGTAGTTATCTCTGAGAAGAGATGTGGCTACTACGTGCATCCGTCTGAGCAGAATGGAATACAATGAGGCTCCAGAGGCCTTTTTGATATTACTCGTGAATTCCAAAACCCTAGACATCCAAAAACCTAACCCTAGAAAGTGAAACACCAAAAGTCATGTGGGCCATGTACCTCAACTTCCCAGGGTCGTAACTTATGCATATGACCTCTTTTTTAGGCGTGTGATAGCCCGTTGGAAAGGTATTTCAGAGAAATACACATTTTTCCATCAAAATCTAACTCTGCCTTCAGTTTTACTGTGGCGAGACAAAAAAACAATGTTTAGGGCCCCCAAATGGCCCTGGAAGTACATCAAGATGTGTTGACATGAAAACATACAAAATAAGCTAGTTGGATTAGGCGAGAGGCCACCTGTATCCACCTGAAGGATGTGTGGGGCTTCAGACAACCCTAGAAGTGTAGAACCCACAATTAGAAAGTAGTACAGAAGAACGTGTTGAAAAAAAAATGGACACGAGGAGCCAGTTGGAATAGGTGGGTGGCCTCCAATATCCACCTGGATCAATCCTCCCCCCTTAGGAAGCAATGGTCTCCATTGTGTTGAGTTCCCCCATCAGGTGAGGAAACTTCTACTGGATTTGGCCCCAGGTGAGCCACTTGCCTTGGTGTAGGAGTTGCCCTACCTTGACAACCCGATAAAGCTGGATCCATTGCTGGCGAGTGCCATTGACCTATGTGTCCATTATCTGATCAATGGATGCTTGTTCCATGCTGTCAGGGTTGAGCTCTATTGGTGTCAGTTATTCTGCGATCTCAGAGGTGTCTAATAATGGTGAAAATATGGTCGAAGGAGGTCCACATTTAATATTGGATGCAAACCAAGGAAGGGTGGAGTGTTGAGCTCAAAATAATTGCTACCCACCGCCTTGGTGATAGTGTAAGGCCCATAACGAAGTGGGCGAAGCTTTTGATGGGGCCCGGTGAGACGCTCCTTCTGCAAATGTAACCAAACTTTGTCACAAACCTTAAACTAGTGTGGTACCCTGTGTTGATCATGGCATTGCTTGTACTTAGCATTGGATTTCTACAAAATCTCATGGACCTGTTGGTGGATGTGTTGAATTCGCTCAATGAATCTAATGGCTTTGTCGATCGCAGAAGGATTAGGAGAAGAGTTTATCTGTGTGGTGGCAAGAGGAAGTGCAACATCAATGGGTCCCAAGGGTTGGAATCCCAGACCCACCTAAAATGGGCTATGGTCGGTGGAACTATGGAGAGCCCTGTTGTAACTATGTTGGAGATATGGGAGACTCTTGTCCCATCTACGTGGATGGTTAGAATTGTACATGCGTAGGATGTGCACAATCATCCAATTGACGACCTATGTTTGGCCATCGGTTTGGCGATGGAAAGAAATGGATTCTGTTCTCCGTCGGAGATGATGGTCTGTGGTATCCCAAAGTGGACCCACACTCATTCAAAGAAGAGTTTGGCAATATATGCCACTGTGAAATTCTTCTTACAGGATGTGAGGATGGCCATCTTCGAAAATTGATCAACGACCACAAACACGCAGTCATTTCCTCGCTTGGTGGACGGCAAGCCAAACATGTAATCCATTGAGATGGATTCCCAAGGCCTCTCAGGAATAGGAAGAGGGGTGTATAAGCCTTGCTTCTTGATGGAGGGCTTGGCAATGAAAGATCGGATATACTTGCTGACGTCCTATCAAAGTTTTGGCCAATAAAAATGTTTATGAAGAACGACCACAATTTTCTCTATGCCAAAATGTTTGCCACTTGACTGTAATGGGCTTACCAAATCACCTTTGCACGCTCGCTTGTAGGAACACAGAGATGGCCCAGGTGGAATAAGAGTATGTCATGAATGTGAAAATTAGTGACAGTTGTATCTGTACTCAAGAGCTGATAGGTGGTGGAAAAGTCTAGATCTTGCTGATAAGGTTGGGGCCACGCAGATGCTTCATGTCCACAAGAATGGAGCACAGTGGTGAGTGTAGCCATAGGAGGCCGACTGAGGCAGTCAACGACACGATTGGAGATACATGTCTTATACTTGATGTTGAGATGGAACTGCTGCAGGTAGGTGGGCCACTTCTAATGGCGGTCGTTCTGCAATTTCTCTTGTGTCTGTATGAACTGCAGAGGCTTGTGATCAGTGTGTATGATCGTCTCTTTCCCCAGAATGTAATTTTTCCACTAACAACAGGCTTTTACAATGGAATACATTTCCTTGTCATAGTTGGGGTATTTTCGGACAGTATCAGAGAGTGTCTCACTATGGTATGCCACTGAATGCCCGTGCTGAGTGAGAACTGCACCCACAACATAGTTAGATGCATTAGTCTCAATCTTGAATGGTTGTTGCAGATCGGGCAAGGAGAGTACTAGAGCTGAGCACAAGCGATGCTTAAAATTATCAAATGCGCATTCCTGCTCCTTCCCCCACACGAACTTGGCCCTACCATCGCCCTTGGTCCCATGGTCAAGGGCCCATACATTATGGGAGTATCCCAACACAAATCGTCGGTAGAAGTTTGCTAGTCCCAAAAAGATCTGAAGCTCGGTTTGTGTGGTCAGGGATAGCCAGTCACAGATGACTTGGATCTTAGTTGGATCAACATGTACCCCATGCTCATCAACAATGTAGCCCAAGTATTGGACCCTATTCATGCCAAAAGAGCATTTTTTCAAGTTGGCATAAAGCTTGTGCTGCCGTAGAGTGCTCAAAACCTGTTGAATATGCCACATGTGCTCCTCCCATGTTTTGTTGAAGATGAGGTTGTCATCCAAATATACTACCACAAAGGAGTTGGTGAAGGGTCTCAATACATCATCCATCAACCTCATGAAAATGACTGGTGCATTTGTTAAGTCAAAGGGCATGACTAGCCATTCATAGAGACCTTCTTTAGACTTGAAGGTTGTCTTCCATACATCAGTTGGTTCAATGGGAACCTGGTGGTAGCCAGACTTTAGATCAATCTTGCTGAAAAAAATTTGCTTCCTTGAGTTGGTCAAGAATGTCATCAATCCTGGAAATGGGGTAGCGGTTCCTGACTGTGATTTTGTTTAAGGCTCTGTAATAAATGCAGAGTTTCCTGTTATCGCACGGTTTGTAGGAAAGGTCTAAAGAGCTTGAGTCAGGGCTTGAAACCGGCGTAATAGGAGCTTCCCCACCCACTGTCACCTCGATGGGGAGCTCTTTCTATTTAGGAGGGCTAGACCAAGGGAGACGTCCCTAAGGCAATCTGGGTTTGAGAAAGGCTAAAGGGTAAAAGACCAAGTCAAGGAAGTCCCTTTCACAGATCGCTGCCCAAGAAGAGATAGTCAAGGAGGTAAGACCACTGATGATGCACCTGTTTGCGAGACAAAACAAAGAAAACTAGAATGTGCTTGCAGTGGGTTAGTACTTCATGGAATCAATGACTATCTTCAAATGAATATATGAGCAATGATCAAATGCAATTGTTGACGAAGTCAATGATTGCTAAGCAAAGATAAATAACTTGTATCACTTCTTCAACAAAGCATAAAAGGTAATAAGCATTCAATGTGTGCAATTAAACCATGTATCATATCATTAATGCAATAAACATGTCAAATCAGCTCATATACAATGTAATGCTGCGTCACCTATATAAATTCTGCTACAAATGTGATGTCAAGCTTAAATTAGAGACACTTTGAAAGATAATGAGTGCAACGTTGTATCAAAATAGCTTATGGATGTAATCAATGCCTCAATATCTATCAAAACAAGTGGTAGAAGTCACAACGTTTTAAGCATAAACAAGATATCTAAGCAATGTGACGTCACCTTTATACAAATTTTGTTGCAGTCACTATGACGTCAGCTTCATCAACAAGTCAATTTGAAAGGAAA
>JASDQU010013090.1:216358-231705 GCA_032191745.1 Picea mariana | reverse complement strand
CTGACAAGACAAAGCTGGCTGAGAAGAAGAAATATGGGCCCTCCAGGGCCATGCTCAGGTCGCTCCTGCTCTCGGTACTCCATGTCTAGGACCATGTGGGCCTCGAGACATGATCTCCTAGTTATCCCTAGATATCGGGGATAACATTGCCAAGTCTCATCCTTCTTTTGCACCAGTACAATCGAGATTCTGCAAGGGGAGGAGTTGGTTCTGATGTGCCCCTTTTGAAGAAGCTCTTGGATCTAATGCTTGATTTCATCATTCTCCATCAGCGAGCGTCGATAGACTGGTCCATTAGGCAGAGGTGCATCGGGGATCATATCAATTGGATGCTTGACTTGGCAATGTGTCAGTAGCCCTGTAGGTGAGGAGAAGATGTCTCTGTATTCTTCCACGATCCTTTCCACTTGCTTCTGCTGCAAAGAGAGGCATTGTGTAGAGTCCACGGATGTGGCGACGACCTTCTGCTTACTGTGAGCATGGATCACAAAGAAGACGAATTTCTCGGTCTATGAAATGACCTTACTGCATTACTTAGCAGAGATTAAAGAAATAGCAGTAGGCGACGCTACCTCTGGGATCCTGTACAATTGTCTACCCAAAGTAATAATAACACTGCAGGGTCTAGACTCATACACAACATGGCACTACCACAAATATGGTTTTCCTGAAAGAACATCACAAACTTCAAGGGGAGCAATATCACACAGTACCTCATCTTTGAAAGGATTGATGTTGTAGGGTAGATGACATTGTTGGCTGACACGGAGATATCTTACTTGGCGAAGCTAGCCAATGGTGTAGGGTTGTCGGTGCGGTGTCGTTGGCAGGTCCAATCACTTGATTACCTCTGTTGAAATCAGGTTCTTCTAAATACCGCTGTCGACAATGAAATGAAGCAGAGCCCCCTTGACCCACATCTGTGAGTGAAAGAGGCGTTCCCCTTCCTCTAGTTCTTCTGATTCTCTTGGCCAGACTTTGGTGGTAGCGACAATGGCACTGGCTTCAACATCGATAATCTGCTTCCCTCCTTCATGATTTGACTCAAAATCAGAATCGACCTCTGACTCGAAAGCCTTTAGCTCGGCCACAAGGGGTTGCTTGGAACGACATTCTTCGGTGTTGTGCCAAGGAATTTTATGATACTCACACCATCTTCCCGTGTCCTTCATATTCTCATTTCCCTTCTTGTGTTGCGGCTTGGACTGGTTGTCCTTAGGGTGGCCATTTCGATTTGGTCCCTTGCTGTGTGGGTTGGGGATGACTTTTCCTTGCTTCAGCTGTGAGGGGTTTGCAGATCCAAATTCTCGCCTTTTCTGCTTAAATTTTTGTTCGATCTTAACAACATATCTATAATCTATGCCCAATGAGGTGATGTCCATGAACTCCATTTCTGTTTGAATGTATCTATGAAAACAACTGTGGTATTTGAGCACCAGATGACGCTCAAAGTCCTTGATACCCAATTTGGTGTGTAGGGTATGGAAAATATTTGTGAAATCTGGTACTGTCTAGTCTCTTTCTTGGCGTAGGGTGGTTCATCTGGTGTACTGGTCCTCTTAGCTTCCAACAGGGTAGTATTATTCTTTAAAGGTGTCCTGGAAGGAATCCCATGTAGGGGGCACCAAAAAACATTGTAGATTCCTCCACATCCCTTTTCTCAGAGTAAGTATCCCACCAATCTTTAACATGGGGAACGAACTTAAGGAGTGCAAAAGTGATATTTTCCCTATCGAAAAAATTGTGGACCGAAAAATATCCTTCGAGAAAATTCAACCATTTATCTACAACATCTACATCTATCAGTCCTTCAAATAATGGAATATCAAAACTTATATGTACCTTGAAGGGGGTTGCATGGCCGCTTGATGAAGATGCTTCTCTTGTGGGCAGTCGTCGAAGGATCTGTGCAAAGTTGTCCATCATTTCGTTCCTTTGTCACGTGAGGGATTCCTTGAGAAATATTTTAATAGGATCTCCTGCTCCATCATCTTTCTTTTCGTCCCCCATGGGTTGTTGTTGGGCTTAGCGCGACCGATCTTCTAATGTCTCGATTGGTTCGAGTCCCAACTTCTTGTACCCAGATCTTATTGGGGACATGCACGAAGAAAAATAAATGAAGAGCAAACCGCTTTGATACCACTGATCTAGATTTAGGAGTGGAATGAATTGATTAATAGGTTGAATACAATAAACACAAAGATGTGAATAATAACACAAATATCCAGTTAACAATGTCTTCTATTAAATAATGAAATAGGTTGAAACTATAAAATTGTTGAACTGAAACACTTGCTCGAATGGTGGTAGTTATCTCTGAGAAGAGATGCGGCTGCTACGTGCACCCGTCTGAGCAGAATGGAATACAATGAGGCTCCAGAGGCATTTTTGATATTACTCATGAATGCAAACCCTAGACATCCAAAAATCTAACCCTAGAAGGTGAAACATCAAAAGTCATGTGGGCCCTATGGGTAAGTTGGTGTAATTTGGTACCTCAACTTCCCAGGGTCGTAACTTATGCATACGAACTCCATTTTAGGCACGTGATAGCTCGTTGGAAAGGTCTTTCAGAGAAATACACATTTTGTCATCAAAATTTGACTCTGTTTATAGTTCGATTGTGGTGAGCCAAAAAAACAATGTTTAGGGCCCCAAAACGGCCCTGGAAGTACAACAAGATGTGTTGACATGAAAACATACAAAATAAGCCAATTGGGTTAGGCGAGAGGCCACCCGTATCCACCTGCAAGATGTGTGGGGCTTCAGACAGCCCCAGAAGTGTACAACCCACAATTACAAAGCAGTACAGAAGAACGTGCTGAACAAAAAACGGACACGAGGAGCTAGTTGGAATAGGTGGGTGGCCACCAATATCCACTTGGATCAGGTACTTGGCTAAAAAAATTTCTATTCTTGGGCATTATGGTGTTTCTCTCTTGTGAAAATGTGTTATGGTGCTATCATTTGGTGAATGGATGAGGAGTGTTGCGCACCTCTTGGACGATTGTTCTCTTGATGCTTATGGTGAATTTCCTTGGTGAAACTAGGGTTTGATATCTCTCTCTCTTGGAATTGGTAAGGAAAAATATGCATTATTAGTTATTTATTGATTTTTCTTGGTTATGGTTGTTTGAAACCCTAGGAGGAGTATGTTGAATACACCCTCCATTAAGCTTCATCTAATTTGCTAAAGTTTAGAAGTTATTTTGCAAGGGTTGCTAGGAGGAATACGAGTGTGTATACCCTCTTAGATTTACCATAAGTTTGATTGCCATACCCTAGGAAGTAAAAGGAATTACACCCATAGGGTATTTGTTGATCTAACTCTTTATTTTCGGACTCCATTTACCCAATTTTAAAGGCACTAATCTGAAATATTTTGCATTGGAGAAATAAAATAGTGCATTGAGAAACGTAAATTTTTGTCATTTCAACTTTTTGCAATTTGGGTTTTTTTCCTTGTGCCTATATCACCTCTTAGCCACTAGGGCGTCCCCTCTAAAGGGGTATTGCTTTCTGTTGTTGTAAACTTTCATCTCAACCATTAGGGCTACAAAAACCCTAACACTATTTCACTTATAACTTGCTTTTCAACCGCCAGAATTAGCTAAGAGTTTTCCACTTTTATCTACTTGGTCTAGTTCAACTTTTGGGTGGATTGTTTGTGAGTTTTGGTTATTGAATTTACTGCTGTAACAACAAGTTTTCTGCAGCTATAAGGCTGCAAAATATTTCTGCAAACACCTTTTATTACAACCTTCTTTCATTGCTAAAGTCTAATGTTATTTTACTTGAGTTGATCTAGTTTTTTCTAGTTTATCTCTTGTTCTTTCAAATAGACTTTTATCAACTTGTTTTGCAGCATTCATTATCATTTTTATTACCGATATATTGTTACTAACTGCTGCAATTAGGAACAACAAGCTTAAATTGCTTGTCCCTCATATACTTGGGCTTGCATCGTTGTTTTCCTTGTGTCTCGGGTAGGTACAATCAACATTTGCAAGGTCTACTACTTCTTGGAAACCCTTGGCTACCATCAAGACCTTACTTAAGCCCTTATCCACACATAGAAACTTGAAATATAGGTGCATTCATTCATAAATCACACTTTCCATCTTATTCCCCCCTAGGGTCACTGGGATTCTCCCCTCTAGGTGACCACTTCACCTCTAAACTGACAGGAACACCTGCCTAAGGTGACAATGGGGAGGTTCTCTCTTAGTTGTCACCATTTGGTGGTTGGGTCAGGCTTTTCCCAACCTTCAACTTGTGCAATAACATTTTGAAACTGTTGCCGAGGAGGCTTTTGAAACCTCTGTCGAACCCTAACGACACATTGGCAAGTTATCCCAAAGTCTTTCCCTAGCTTTCTTGACGACTCCACCTAAAGGACATTCTCTTTACAACTTTGATGAGCTCTTCTTGAAGCTCATCTGGTGACTCCACCTTCCAAGAACCCACATTTCCCCTTTTTCCCCTTTTATCCTTTGATGAGCCTTGTTCTCATCTGAAGTCTCCATTGAGGTATTACCCCAAGTAATGGAACCATGACCTCATGGGACTTACTGTGGGAATTCCATAAGTTGTACCCTTCCATTGATGTTCGGAATATCCCCGTATATCTGAATCATTGCCCTATAGGGTGGAGGGAAATTTTCCCTAAATTTAATGGTAATCAATCTCTAGCAGTCACCCATGTTGTCAATTATAGGAAGTATGCTTCAAGCCTAAATATGCTACATGAGGATGTGCTGATGAAAATTTGTGTATCTTCATTGGAATCAAGTCAAAGGAATTGGCTTGCACACTCATGTAATCCTAAGAGCATGCCATCTTCTACCTAGCTCATTGAATAATTTCTCAAGCATTATCAACCAACTACTCAGAATTTGCAAGATACTTTTCAAGAGCTCAAGCACGCTCTTTGCAAAGAAGGTTTTCTGGTGGATGACGAGACAATAGAAGAATAAATGCGTGAAGATAGTTACCAAGAATATCTTGATGAAGTTTATCATGTTGTAGATATGGATGAGGCATTTGATGAAGATGAAGTGCTTATATCTTCTCTTCCACTTGATGAAGACATCCAGGCCTCTACTTCTCCTACACATCAAGAAGAGAACATGATGAATCGTGACCCTTCTGAAGAAGTTGATGATTTTTTATTCCATGACTCTGGAAGTGAAGAAGTATTAGAGGATCCCTTAGATACGACATAGCCTTTTAAAAAGGGAAAACAAAGCACAAATTTGCAGTAAGGATCAAGCCTCGTGCAATGAAGAGACAATGGAAGAGCGTGTCCATGAAGAGAAAAAGAATCTCGATGAAACACAACATGTTGAGGAAACATTATCTTTTCTCCCGCCTGATGAAGTTGAGGTTGTCCAATTGTGCTCTCCTCATGTTCATGAAGTTGAAGAAGCAACTAGCCTCAATGATGAAGAATTTGAAGATCAACTTTAAGTTGCCCCACCCTCTGCTCTTTATGCACACGAAGACAACGAAATGGTCATTTTCAGTCATGATAATGATCTTATGAAAGAACCTGTGGATATGGTTGGTGAGCATGTAGGCACTTTCATACAAACTGGTAGATACAAGTGGGATTTTGGTCGTCTCATTTTTTATAGAAACCCCATTTACAATATTGAGGGTAGCCCCTAGGAAAAGGGGTTTGATTTGTCATCTTCAAAGGACTACTTTCCATACGTGTATGATTCATATGTTTGGCAACTTGATGGTGACATGAGTACAACTTTATTCGACGATGATCGGTCGTAGCATTTTTAGGATGATTTTCATTCATCCCTTGGGACTTGTGATGCATATCTTTTTGGGGATGCATATTTTTTGTATGAGGACTCTCAGCCACCTTTGTCCTCAATTTTGGAAGAATACCAGGACATGCCCATCTCAGAGTGATCATCGGCTCACTCTAAAAAGAGGAAGTATTTTCATATTGAGGATTTCTTCAGAGACACACAGATGAAGAGGCCATGTTTTTCTTTCTCTAGACCTGAGCCTATCCCTTACCTCATCCCTTCTTCTCAGGGAAATCATGAGGTCTTCTTGGGATCTCTCATATCTTCTCGGTCTTCAGGAAGCATCGATCATGTTAATGAGGATGAAGATGAGCCATCATCTACATATAGTAGTCCTCTTCATAGATGGATTGATCAGACTTGTAGTTACACCTTTAGGCAAGATGATCAGGCTGATGGTTTCTCCTTCCAGCAGGATTTCCTCCCTCCCACCCATTTCCATGAGTTTCATTTTACGATTGATTATATATCTATTTATGCTCATGATCATATTTTGTTGGACTTATCTTTGTTGTTTCACATGATTAAGCACATAGGGAGATACTTTGATAAGATAATCAACTGGTTGCACTAATTGTATGAATTCACTTGACATCATCTATCGCCTAATATTCAGGCCCCCAAGGCCCTCAGGTAAGTAAGTAAGTAAGTCATTTTGATTTCTTGCATTTGGATATTACTTGCTTATGTTAGTTTAGATGCATTTTATTTTTCATTTTTCTCTACTTGCATATTGACTTCATGCTTAGTTTATAAATTTTTGAAAAAATGTTGAAATTTTGTTATATAAATTAGTTTTCATTTTTGGTTTTGATGTATATGGACGAAGGGTGATAGAACCACCCTAGATTTTACATTTTTTCGTTTCAGTTGAGGCGCAGGTCTACCAGGAGATGTTGTGGTTCTCATGCACTCTATAACGAGAACATGTCTCCAAGTAGGAGCCATATGTTATCCCCATTTGTGGGATAACTAAGGAGACGACGTCTCGAGTGTTGGACACACCTACCACACTTAGAGGGGGGGGGTGAATGAGTGTGGGGATCTTTTTCCCAAAACTTCCCTCTTTCACAAAACTCATTAGTTAGCATTCAACATTTACTCATTACTCATTGCTGTCATTTATAACCAGTTAGATGTGAAGACATATCAGCAACATATGTCAGCAATATATCATCAATAAGTCATCACCACAAGGAACACAAAGAACACAAGATGTATGTACAATTTTCTTTTTATTATGGACTTCAATCCTTGGGGTTTTTCAGCAACAACTGAATAGAGTACAACTCTACAAGAGCACCAACTCTATAATGAAAGACTCAACTTACATCCTCATCATCAACTGAGATGAGGCAAAAATCCTCAAAAGATATGAATTTGCAACATGTATGCGACCTGTCAGTAGTGAAGCCCGCGTGTGTACGCGCCCTGGTTCACTACAACCCATGTATGTATGCGGCCAGGGTATACAATAGCCTGCATATACCTTCTGAGCTATTAGGGTTTATCCTTCAAGATTAAATCAGATCCTCTGCAACCAAATTATCATTCTCTTCTATCTCTCATTGTCCAAACTGACCACCATCCAGTCACAACACATCCAAGCTCTCCAATAGCTTACTCATGCTCCACAACCAATCAATATGAATGCTAACTCAATCATGTATAAGAAAATAGTATACCATAGCAATCATATCACAACTGAATCACAAGAGTACTGCTCACTCCATCAACCAACATAAACCACATCACAACAACCATACCAAGAATTCCCTAAGCATTCACAACACAACAAGCAATACTATCCATCAAGACAATAATGTAACCATACCAGTGTCTCAGTGACATATCTGAGCCCATAGAATGCAGATCTGGAACCTGCTTCAGTCTTCAACAGCTTGTCATCAGCTCAACCACAAATCTCCATGATTTTATCCACTATACGCTCCCTATACACAGACAACCCGCGTACTATACGCACCTTGTACACAGACAACTCGCGTATACACACCCTATGCACAGACAACCCGCGTACGCACCAAAAAATAGGATTTTTCTATAATGCTGAGAATTTCTCCGTCATGATCTCAGACTTGCTGAAACTTCAATGCGTCCATGAGATACTCTCGATCTCCTCTCTCAGAATAGATCTTCAATCATGCTCAAGATATCCACACCAAAAATGCTCTCACAAGAAGCTCTCCATCAATACTCCAAAAGATATTCTCGCAAGAAGCTCTCCATTGATCCATGCAAAGGATGTTTTTCAAGAGACCATTGTTATCTTATTTATACTTTCATCCTCTAGGTCACTTAACCCATTTCTAGGTCACTTAACCCATTTCTAGGTCACTTAACCTATTTTCCTTATTTTAGGGTTAACTACTTTCCATAAATAGAAAGTTCTCCAATACTTTATCATTTAAATATTCCTTCTTGATTTTGTCACCTTACTTTATCATTTCTTGATTTTGTCACTTCTCTTTATTATTTAAATAATCCACCTTAACTTTGTCACTTTACTTAATCATTTAAATAATGATTTCTTCTTTTAAACCACTTTGACTTCTTTGACCTTGTGGGCTTCAAGCCTTCATATGGGGGTCCTTCAAACCGTGAGGAGCTATGTGACGTTCCACATACCATCGGAAATTTCATGACAAGCACTATCCATCTAGGATAGTTTCACCAAAAACTTCATTGATCTTCATCTCATTATTCCACATACAAGCATGGGTCCTCCAACCATTCTTCTAGGATAACTCAATCCGCAAAGCATCTTCCCGCGAGGGATTTCACCATAAGGGGACCACTTTGGAGTTCATCCATTTGTGCACCTTATCAACCATGATAAGACTATAATGATTCATCTTTGCATCAATCCAACACTGCATCATATACATCAACTATGCATCATGTATCAATGACAACTCATTGATCCATCTTCATCATATCAATGACAACTCATTGATCCATCTTCATCTATGCATTCTCATCAAGGACAATACATATTACATTACATTACATCAATCATCAGTCAATCAATCTTTTGACATCAATCAATCACTTGACATCAATCAATCAAAACATTGGCATCAATGACAACATGATCCAACATCGAGGCCCTCACGTTGTAGATGTGGAGTGTTGAGAGATCACATGACTAGTAGTGTCCACTGGCACATACAGAAGCCCACTCTATCACTTCATTTTGATCCATTGTCAGTGCATCCACCACACCAACCAACTTTTGGAAGGTAGATGGGTCTTACTCCATGCGGTACAAGTCAGGTATTGTGGCAGATAATCACCCTAATGTTTTAGGCATTTGAACATGTTGTATTTAAGCTACTTTTGATTATAGAACGCCTCCTTGGACATTATGATTTTGACCATGTTTCACTTTGGTGAGTATCATAGATTTCCTAGTAACTGGACAACCTTTGGGGAAGTTTTGCAACTAGGGGTCCCTTGAGGGTTTATCATACCATTCTCGACCATACTTACCACTTTTTTCTCATTACATTCCCATCCTATTACCCTCTTCTAGGCCCTTTGACTTAGTGACCCAAGAAGGGCATTACCTCATTTCATGGGAAGAATGGGCTTAAGGTCCAGGGGGATGGTTGTTGGAAAAAGATAAGAGCCTAAAATAAACCTTCTAAATGCTCGCCTAGTCCTGTCTTGAGAGCAATCGATCGCTTCTCATGAAAGAATTGAAGACCTACACAATATCAAACATGCAATAAATATCCCGCTTGAATAGAAGACTAACACAAGTGCGTTACAATGCTTTATATGGTTACCCCTATGGCACTATGTGGACCTCTTTGTTCAAGTGACATTGTGTTACTTCCCCCAAGCTAATCGATTCACTATTGGGAGTGCACATGTGTTTGGATCATTTATTCATTAATAAATGACAATAAATGGGCTTGGAAAAAAGTTGCATTGAGGAAGAAGGTGCAACACACCCCCTAGAAAGGCACCCATAAATGAGATAATACGAGCCCTTGTATGTCATGAAACTCATTGACCTATGAATTATAAACCCCTATCCACCTCATCATCCACTACATAATCTTGAAAGGCCATCCTTGGGAACATCCCCTACTTGAGGGTTTTGGTCTACCCAATAGGACTTTTATGACAGCCCTCCCATACCTAAACTTGGTCAATTGTATAGAGTCTTGGAGAATTTGTTTGATTTGATGAGGAAGTTTTGATGCACTTGTTTAGGTGATTTTCTTATTAGATGTGGTTTACACTTGCCATGATATCTTTGGAGGGCATGCCCTTGTGATTTGCATGACCTTGCTTGGTGGCCAGTTTTGGGACAACAAGCCTAGCCTGGGCTGCCATGGGGCAAGAAGCCGACAGGTTGGATTTTATAGGCCAGCACACCATATCATAGAGACAAGCCTTTGGAGGCTTACATGGCATCATGGAGGATCTTACCTAGCCCCTATTTCCCAAATGACTTGCCTAGGAGAGGCAAAATGTCACATTTTGAGGCTTGATGTCATGCTTGAGGGGGTTTGGTGGTGATGGCGTTATTGCACATTGACACTTGGAATGATTTGACCGTAGGAGGCATGGATTGAACCTAGAACATGAATAGGAGGCTCAAGGATCCCCAACGACCTCTTTCTTTTTCTCCAACGACTTGGAAAATTGTCAAAACGTCCCCTAAATGGGTGACACCATATTTTCTTAGGGTTTCTAATGTGTTAAATTGAAAATTAAATATTATTATTTGGTTCAAGGGGTAAGATAAGGGTTGTTGACCCCTTATATTATGTTTTACCCTTGCTAAGTGGGAAAACTATGTGTTAGACATTTTATATAAATAGAGATCATGTGAATCTCTTTTTCATAACATAACTCTCTCATTGTGAGAGGTACTTGGGTTAAATTTTCACTATTCGTGGGCATTATGGTGTTTCTCTCTTGTGAAAATGTGTTATGGTGATATATTTTGGTGAATGGATGAGGAGGAGTGATGCACACCTCTTGGATGATTGTTCTCTTGATGCTTATGGTGAATTTGCTTAGTGAAACTAGGGTTTGATCTCTCTCTCTCTCTCTCTCTCTCTCTCTCTTGGAATTGGTAAGGAAAAATCTGCATTGTTAGTTATTTCTTGCTTTTTGTTGGTTATGTTTGTTTGAAACCCTAGGAGGAGTATATTGGATACACCCTCCATTAAGCTTCATCCAATTTTCTAAAGTTTATAAGTTATTTTGCAAAGGTTGCTAGGAGGAATATGAGTGTGTATACCCTCTTAGATTTACCCTAAGTTTGATTGGCATACCCTAGGAAGTAAAAGGTTTTACACCCATAGGTTCTTTGTTGATCCAACTCTTTGTTCTAAGACTCCATTTACCCAATTTTAAAGGCACTAATCTGAAATATTTTGCATTGGAGAAATAAAATAGTACACTGGGAAACATGAATTTTTGTCATTTCAACTTTCTGCAATTTGGGTTTTGTTCCTTGTGCCTATATCACCTCTTATCCACTAAGGCATCCCCTATAAAGGGGTATTTCTTGTTGTTTTTATAAACTTTCATCTTCAACCATTAGGGCTGCAGAAACCCTAACACTCTTACACTTATAACTTGCTTTTCAACCGTCAGAATTAGTCAAGAGTTTACCACTTTTATCTACTTGGATTAGCGCAAATTTTGGATGGATTCTTTGTGAGCTTTGGTGGTTGAATTTACTAAAGTAACAACAAGTTTTCTAAAGCCATAAGGATGCAAAATATTTATGCAACCACCTTTTATTATAGCCTTCTTTCATTGCTAGATTCTAATGCTATTTTACTTGAGTTGATCTAGTTTATCTCTTGTTCTTTCAAATAGACTTTTATCAATTTGTTTTGCAACATTCATTATCATTTTTATTGCTGATATATATTGTTACTAACTGATGTAATTATAGCCCCTAGCTTAACTTTGTTGATTAATTGTGTTGGTTGGCATTGATGTCAACCCTTGAAGCAAGTTTGGTAGCAAATTTTGGTAGCCCCAAAAGTGTGGTTACAGAACCCATGTTTATCTAAGGAATAATTTAAGGAATATTAGTGAAATTGTAGGAGAGACTATCATAGATGGATAGTACATTTCGTGTCGTTTCCAGTGATATGTGGTACGTCACGTAGTTCCTCATTATTGAGAAGATATGGCTTAGTGAAGTTGGTGAACCCTCTTGAGTTATCTAGAAGCCCCTAGAAGGTCAAAGAAGTCAATTATTCTAGAATCTCCTAGAAGAAGTTTACTAGTCAAAATGGTTGTAACTAGGAATTAATCACGAGTAAAGTTGTTGAAATAAGAAAATAATTAAAAATAAATTAGTTGCAACAAGAAGTGGTGAGTTTACTATTTATGGTAAAGTAGTTGAAAGTAGGTTAGCCCTAAAAGAAGGAAGTGCGGTAAAACAATTAGAATATAACCCCTAGGGAAAGCTACTTGGAGAGTATAAACAAGAGAGCAAGGGCCTCTTATTAGCACCTATTGAGCACATGGAATATCTATTATTGTGAAAGGTTTATTGCAGGTACTCATTGATACATCTAAAGTTGCACAAATCTGAGGAAGCAAAGGTAGAGGGACGACAAAGTTTCGTGGTCGCAGTGAAGAGCGAAAATATCATGAAAAACCCTAGTTAGGGTCATCCCCACGAGTCTCCCAATAGACGTCTCGGTGGCACCCCTGTGGATTGTGTAGATCTTGTCATGCGAGGCCCCCCTCGACACCTCATCTACATCATGAGAGGCACTACCAGAATTGAGGGTTGAGGCATGGTTCAGGTTGCGAAGGTTACAGGAGGTGTGACAGTGTTCAGGTACGACATATCAAGTTGCAGGATAAAAAAGGTATGTTATATTCTTATGTGTAGTTGGATGTTGTTGTTTACATGAGATATGGTTATGGGAGATTGAATATTTTCCCTATAGAGGTTGTTGGTTGTATCGTACATACTGTATGAGACATATATAGAGAGATACAATGCTGATATGTTTGGGATTTATCATTAGTACATGTTGTTGGGTTAATTGTTGAGGCATATCTTGTATTTCTCAGTACATGGTTAAGGGATTTTGATTGAGGTGTGTTGCTGAAGTTGTTGGTACAGTTTGACGTTGCATAACAGTGATGGTTTGATGTATGGTTGATGTGAGGGGTTATTATACATGAGTATGATTCTTTCCATATGTATGGAACATGATTAGAGAGACATAGTTGCAGATGGTTTGAGTTATATTGTTGTGATATTGGATATGAGATCTATGCTATCAGATAAGATCTATTGAGGATACTATTGGTACATGTTATTGGTACATGTTCACTACATGTTATTGGTACAGGTTTGTTGACGCCCAAAAGCACAACATGGAATCCCTGCTTGCAAATGGGTTACAATGCATTATCACTTACATATATTTAATAATATACTAAATAGGTGGGACCCCTTTATGTGAATAATGATGAAAGCCGCTTCTTTGATTTACGGTCATTACTACCTTGCAAAAAGGATTCTATAGTTTGAGAATAAAACCAAAAAATCGAGCCACTTTCCATGTGAAATGGATGAAGGATGAATGTGTTGGCGATTGAATTTAAAGAAAAGAAAGGGGGGAAATGTTTGTTTTAATAAGTATCTTGGTTTATTCTTGCTACGCATATATTTTGACATGTTGTTCAAACTTCAAGCATGAGCCACATGTAGTTATGATGTATTTCACTTATGGTATACTTGTTATTATTGTGGACAATTGATAAGTTTTATAAAATGACAATCCTTCACTAGCAAGGAATGTGGGACATGACATGTTTTGGTGCTAAGTGTTGAGAGTAATGTGGGGAGGCCAGTTCGATTTTGGATTGAAATTTTATGTGGAAAACATAGTGGACTATGTGTTGGAAGTTTAGGTGTGCTCGTACTTGGCTGTGGTTGATGGAAATTAATGTGGAAAATGACGTGCAATTACTACACGTTGATCTTACCCTACCTCGAGGTCACCACCTTCACTTTGTTTGTGTTTGTGTTGGTTGTTTTGGCTGGTGTTGCCTCTGTTTTGCTAGACCTTGGGAATAATAATGGTGCTTGTTGGTTTTTTTTCATTCTCCTTACACGTATGTTGGCTCTTACCTCTCCATTCATGAACTATAGCTCTACTCTTAATAAAATCATGATGTTGGCTTTGTTATCCCACAGTTTATAGCTAGGTCAAATGGCTATAAGATAGAAGTCCAAACTGGCGTAACAGGAACCTACCCAACCCAATGTCACCACGATGAGGAGGTTCTTTCTCTTTAGGGATGTAAGGCCCAGGGGAGACGTCCCCAGTAACCTGGAGTTTTGAAGAGGCAAAAGTTTAAAACTCAAAAGTAAAGTTCCCCCTTCACAGGTCACCACCAAAATAGATAGTCCCGGCTAAACACCCAATAATGAAGTGAAGGCCCAAGGAAGAACACCTACCTGGAACAAAGCAACAACAAACCAATATATGCAAGCTATGATTCAATGGGTTAGTACTTCATAAGACCATCTGATATAAGCAATTATGGCAATAAATATTGACAAAGTCAATGTTTATCAATATAGCAATGCAAATAATATCACTTCCTCAATAAATACTGAAATGACATGGCATTCAGTGTAATAAATCAACACACCATCAATTAATGCCTAAATCACCATTTAATTGCTCTTAAAACAAGACGTTGTTGCATAAAGATGAAATATTCAGGTTCAACAACTTAGGGTTAGCAGTTAGTTAGGGTTTCAATTTAGAAAAGATTTTGAGAGTTTGTTTGATCACTTTCACTTCAACATTGGAGGTCCAAGATCAGTGCCTTTGGGATAATGGAGTCAATTTAATAGAGGACACAAGGGTTGAAGGATGATGGCTAAGGACTAGGAGGAAAGGTTCTGAAGTGCTACTATGGCAGGGCCCCAGAATCAAATCCCTAGGGGAGAGAGGCTAACTCTAGTTTTGCTAAAGCAAGGCCTTGTGCTCTCTCCTCCTTCCTTAGGTTAACTTGGAAAAAATGACTAGCATGAGAGATAAATCAAGACAAGAGAGTGTAGTAAGGGAGAGTGTTGCTACAGCAAGGCTCTATCACTAAACCCTAGAAGAAAAACGACCCTAGGTGTAGATAACCTAGGCCTGGGACGTCTCCTCCTTCTTGACTTCTGGAAAGTACGGCTAGCTCAGGGAGAAGAAGAAATGAGAGTGTAGCTATGGCTAGGCTCTTTCTTCCTTCTTCAATGGATGAAAATTTCTCTTTTATGGGACATGAGACAAGGACCTACTTGTGTGCTTGTCACCTAAGGTTTTGATTCAACAAATTATAAATACATGTAAGAAAATAAGACTACAACCATTCAATCAAGAAGTTTTGCAGAAAAATACTTACAATTCTTTAAGAAATAACCATGCAAACCCTAGTTGTAACACCTTCCTTCAAGAGAAAAACCATAAAATGCCAAGAAATGCCTTCCTTCAA
>JASDQU010013090.1:187409-203025 GCA_032191745.1 Picea mariana | reverse complement strand
AAATACTTACAATTCTTTAAGAAATAACCATGCAAACCCTAGTTGTAACACCTTCCTTCAAGAGAAAAACCATAAAATGCCAAGAAATGCCTTCCTTCAACAAGTGCGCCTCACTAAACCAACAAAAATACCCAAGTAGGGCGCTAAAATCAGACCTCACTAATGAGTGAGTGATCTGTTATGATAAAATGAGAGTCAAAACCCTCAATATATAGTGTATCAATGACCTAATTTAACTTTTTAGGTCATAAAAAGGTCGACAAGGCCAAAATACCAAAATAATACTGTTTTACATTAAATGTTCATTTTAAACCCTAATTGAGGAAAAGGTGAGACGTCACCCCTTTTAAGGGAGACATTAGCCACTTTTAGGGCAAATGCAGTAATAAAGAGAAAAACATTATCCCTCTTTGGGCCTCTCCATCATGCCACACGTGCCAACTACCCTGTCAAACTGCCACACACTCAAGGTGACGTCATGATCCCATAGGTGACATCCTGGGCCATCCAGGTCAAACGTTTCACTGGAAGTGGGTCAATCCCCCTATGCCTAGCTCTGTCAAAGTGCCTCTGATGAAACGTCCTCTTCTTCTCTGGTGCAAAACCCTGATCAACCATCGTCCTATCTCTGCCCTCTGATGGGGTCTTAGCATCCATCTGGTGGGCTCTTTAGCCCCATGGAGGTCCGAACTGATCATCTCCCCATGTGTACCGGTCCAAATGGTACCTGTCCGTCGGGCATGGTCCTGCACATCAAAAGCTACGCCCTCCATGGGCTCATTATTCACAGGGATCATAGCAATTTCAATCACATTTCATCATTAATATTATTAAACATATGCACAAAAACCTTGATACATCAGTCAATAGCTTGAATACATTACAAAAACCTACAATACAAGATTGGAGAAAAAGACAAGACATCCTATTGGGCTAGTATCCACAAGAAAAGGAAAGTTTCCAGAAAGATTTCATCCAAGCCATGTAAGTGAGGTGATGTGGCTAGGGGATGTCCAGACATGTGGGTGCAGTGAGGGTCAAGGATGCATAATGTTATCTGTGGGTGCCTTTGTAGAAGGCGAGCTGTACCTGTCATGGATGCACTTTTTCCAAGCCCGTTTTTGGGTTTATTCTTTTTCTTTCTTTATTCTTTTATTTTCTTTTTTTTCTTTTTACTCAAGGGATAACTAGAGGACACTACCTTGGCATGGTGACCAGAGCTGATAGTGTTACCCACAAGTGCTTTCACAGAGATGAGAAGGTTGGCTTGTGATGAGACCCCCTTTCCCTTGGCCATGCAACCAAAGGTCACTGCCCTGGTGTGGTAACCAGATGGTGGCAATGTCATACTGCTAGGTACTCATGAACCCAATAGGTTGGCTCATGATGAGACCCCCTATCCTCTGACTAGATCTTGTTTGTTATTTTCAGGGTCCCTCCTGTTTCTTGCTAAGAGGCCTTTTACTGCCTTCTCAGGGATCCTTGGGTGAAGCATCACGAGGTTTCTTTTTAGGATTTTGTCTTTTACCAGCTGCTTTTACCTTCTGGGCCTTTAGCCCCTTCTTCCCACGAGATAAGGTGCAGTCCTACAAATAGGTCAACCCAATGCCCAGACAAGGGGAATGGGACAAATGAGCGAGAGACAAGATGAAACAATGGTGCTATGATGGGAGTGGACAATGGCTCTTCAGAAATTCCCCAGTGGCAAACCAAAACCTATGGGAACAGGCTTGCTAGGGCACCCTGTAAATTCCCCCAAGCATGGTCAAGCAGGGTAATGTAAGATTCAAGTAGTTGTTAGAGATAAAAGGAATCAGATGCATATATTTAAAGGATTTAATGATCAAAAGTGACACATACCATGATACCTGGACCAATTACCTCATGGAGCAAGAACCTCTTCTGATATAGGACCAAGCCGATGGAGATGGATGTTGTTGCTGCTGACAAGATAAAGCCGATGGAGGAAGAAAAGGATGGGCCCTCCAGGGCCATGCTCAGGTCAATCCTGCTCTCGGTACTCCATGTCTAGGACCTGTGGGCCTTGAGACACGATCTCCTAGTTATCCCTAGAAAACAGGGATAACAGGCTCTTAGATTTTCTTACATACTGTGTTTTCTTTCTGAAGTTTATAATGGATGTATGTGGGTATTATGGCTGTGAAAATTAAATTTAAAGGAGGTTTCTTCGTGTTGGAATTTAAACGTTTCAAGCTAGGAATAATGTTCGACATTATGTTCTGTTTGAATATGTGATTGTGTTGTGCCCATTATGAATGCTGCTTTTTTTGCGACGACTGTTGGCAAATATTTATGGCAAGTACTTTAAGTTTCACTCTTCTCTGGTAATTAAAATTCGAAATTTTTTCTTTGAAATAAAAGAACAATTGGGTTTTTTGCATAATTCCATACCCTTTATCCAGTCTTTCGAAGACTTTCAGCTCTTTCGAATTATCTTTCCACCATTTGTGAACACATGTGAGACATGAGCATTGGCCTTGCAGCCACCATAGAAGGTTTGTGAAAAGTTTGTTGTGGGAATAAATGGTTGAATGGTTTTGCAAATCCATTAATAATGTTTATCCCTTACGTTTGCCCAAACCTCGGTTTTTTTATCGGATATATGGAAATTAGTAGATTCGAACTCTGGTCTTGGTGTATGTTATAGTATTGAATCGACAGTGGGAAATATTGGTTATATGCATGAAGTCTTGGCTCGTCTGTTATTTATCTATGGGGGTTTGGTTGATTTTTAAGTTATATGTTGTTAAAATCAAACGATGAGCACCAATTTCGCATTGGGTTTTGAACCTAGTCTGTTTATACGACAAGTATTGGGGTTGTTATATCAGTATTTTATAGTGAAGGGTCAATGGATTTATGTTTGTGTTCTCAGCCTCCCATGTTGGCTTGATGTAGTCTGGTTTTTAATTGTTTTGAATGATTATGTTAATAGTCTCTTATAAAACACTTTGTTGATGGAAAGGAAAAAAGGGAAATGTAAATGGTAAAGTTTGACAGTCTTGAGATTTTCATTGGATTTTATATTGAACACTATAAAACTGTTGTGTCTTGGATTTGAATTATTAACAGAAAAAAGTTTTGGCAAATGATGGCGATGTCTATTTTCAATAAATATTATTGCATATGATGGAACAATAATCATCTCATTCCTTCTCATTATCTCACTTTTCGCTCATTATATGACCACCGCCTTCCCAAATACATTTAAAACATCCCATGTTCTATTACTATGAATTTCATTTCTTTTAAAAAAATGAATGAAAAAGGAGAAAGGATTAACAGAGAAGGAAAGGGACTAGATGATGATTGATGTTGAAAGTTTGGATATGGACGCATTTTCTATTTTTGTAAAGGAGTTAGCTCTGCACTTGTTTGAACAATATTTCTTGGTTGCTTCCCATCCATGCTACCATTTTTCGCTCATTACAAAGCCCCCCATCTCCAAAATAGTCCCATCACTCCTTGTTCAAATGTCAACTGATTGTTGAGTTTAAAGGTATTGATGGATGGATTGCATGTGCTTTTGTTGTGAATGATAGAGCCAACCTTTTGATTTTATTTCGGTAGAGTATTGATGCATGGATTGTTAAGATTTTTTCATAACGTTATTGGGATATTGCTTCAGGATGAGTTTCTTTAGCAGAGGCATCAATGGAAGAGGTGTTGATAGAGGTGCTAATAGAGGCAAAGGAAATAATTGGCAAAAAGGCCATAGAAGGCCATGATTTTCGATACATTTTGACGTGATCCACAAGAACTAAATCAACTTTTCCAAGTTGAGTTTTTTATTCTAGTTGGCCAGGGAATTTTGCAACCCATACCTGAGAGGCCTCCTTTTCAACCACGTCAAAATTTCTCTGGTATTCATGTTCCCCCTCATGTGTCTATGCAGACAGAACCACCTGCCAATGATGGTTGGCAAGAAATTGTTCATCAACATGTAGCTCATCACCATGGTTGGCCTATTGTGTCGTTTCCATTACCCCCTCCTCCACAATCAATAAATCCAAATGCCCAAGTTGATCGTGTTGTCTCACTAGTACAGTCCCCTCATGCAAGGAAAAGGCTAAAAATTGATGTTCCCAAGCCAGAGCTAGATAAGGGAAAAGAAGTGGCCACTCCCTCCAAGTTGTCCAAAGATTCCTCTGAATTTGTGTCCTCTCATATCCATCTCAAAGATGATTGTTCCCACGTCATCGGTGCAGTCCACCCACAAGGTTCCCATTAGTTGAAGGTTGTTGAATAGGATAAATCAGAAATGGGATCAAAAGAGGGTAGTAGTGAAAAGAGGAAAAATGCCTCTCACAAAAAATATGGTTTTTAATGTTTATTAATTCTATTTTCTTTTGAGGATAGTCTTTTTATTTTAACAGTATTTTGGACAACAAATACACATTTAGACAGAGTTTTGGACAACATGGATATAATGTTATTTTTGGATATAGTCATGTTCTATTTCACTTATATTAAAATATTTGATTATTAATATGAGGATGGGAGTTACAAGGAGGATATTTGAATTAAATATTTGGGGTATTATACTTCATGTTTTGATGATTATTAAAGAAATGAAAATTGGGGTGACAAGGGGTCCCAACGATTTAGTTATTTTTTAAATAGACCCTTAATTATATATTATTAACTATTTGTCTCAACCAATTAGTTAGGCTAATTATGCCTAACAAAAGAAAGGTAGTTGAACTACCATAACTTATTGGCAGAGAATAAAATCTCAATGAAATGAAGAGACAGGGGGTAAGAGAGAATAGGAGGATAACTTTTGTTATAAGGTTTGCTCTGTACTTCTGAGATACTTCCATTCTTCATTCATTCTGAGTTAACTAGAATGCTTAACCATCTTGACGAGGACAGGGTCTTATTGAAGGCAGCAAGATTCAAAACCGAATCATATTTTCGAGCAGCTTGTCTTTAAAGGTGTATGATTTATCTTTGGTAGTCTGTGTGTTCTTGTTTGTTTATGGATTAAATTTCATGACTGATAAATAATGTTTTGCAGAGTCAAGTGACAATATTTTATGGCAAGCTAATCCAGGTCTTTAGCTTCAATTTTCTTTTGTTGTTATAGTCTTTTTGTATGGTTCCCATCATAGACTTCTAAATATGACTTTGGTCCCTACCCTCGTAGGGGTTTGTAAAGAGAATTCAGCTTTGTATCTCAAAATGAAATCAATATAAAAATCAGATTTATGATTTCAGTCTCACATGTATTATGATGATTTGGTTCAGATTTTTCTTTCATCCTTGTCTCTTATCCATGTATACTCTTATCTTATTTCTTTCTTATTTTATTTATTTTGCATAGTTACATATAATATATATATATATAACCATCCTTGGTCCCTCGTACTTAATACATGTGGATTAAGTGATTGTTTATTTATTTATTTTAAGGCTATAAACCTCGAGTAACATTCCCAACTATCTTGCCTTAGCCCAACAAGATCTGAAAATGCTTGAGTAAGGTTCCTCATACCTTTTCCTCAACATTTATTTGACAACCATATAGGGAGATCTTCACTATCTCTCTGGTTGATTGTATCAATATTACCTCTGATTTTTCTGTTTTGTCTGATTACTCTTTGACTGATTTTTCTATGACAGTACCTACTACGAGACAACCCAATATTGGAAACGGTCTTGATGACCAAACCAACATTGCATTGAATTTATTCCACAATATTTTAGAAACTGCTAGTACTCAAATGAACTTGAACGCTCTTGGGAAGTAATTGAAAGGGACATAAATATTCATGAACGTTGAGAAGCCAGGAAAAGGCAGCCCAGAAATCAACAGTAACCTCCCTTTTCCTACCTCTTTGGTCTTTATTTTCATGTCCTCTAATCCTCGCATCTCTCGAAGGAGAAGAGGGTTGTCCCCTGCATCTACCCCTATTTTTAAAATAGGAATGAGGAAAATTGTCTTATATACACAAAAAATTTCTCTTAGGCGGACCTTATTTGATTATGCTAGTTCACCTTTATCACCCATACCTATCACTTTCAACATGACATCTGCGGGTAGTGGTAGTGGCACCGGAGGTCCCTCCTCCTTGCAACCTTCTGCTTCATCCGTAATTGGCAGTATCTAGAGTCATCAAGTCCTTATTCAATCCACTAACAATCTTGCTAAAGTCATAAATAAATATGGACTTTTCCAATTCGAGGAAGATGCAACAACCACCCCATGGCACATATCTTCTCCCTTGAATCTTGCACCAACCACTCACCCATTACCAAAATTCAAGGATCATTTACCTAGGTTTTCGGGAAGTTGTACAGTTACTACAAACGAACACCTAGTAGCATTTTCTAATGCTTTTCATAACATAGGGGCTAACGATAACAACACTTGCATGTGTTTATTTGTAAATTCTCTAGAATGGAAAGTTGCAACCGAATTTTTTGACCTCCCTCCCAAAATCCTTTCCACTTGGGAAGAATTGGTTTATTGGTTCAAGTCCACTTATGGAAAACCCAATAGTCCAGCTGAGAAGTTAAGGGAATACAATAATATTGCCTATAAGAATGGTGAAACCATTAAATATTTTAACCTTCACTTCACCAAATTATATAATCAAATCCCTGAACTAATATGCCCTTAAAATCAGGCTATTTTCATGCATTATTATAATGCATTACCTTCTCCTTATCGTCATAGATTTGAAGAGAAGACTATTGACAATCTCGGTTCCGCCCTTCATACTTGCCTAGAATATGAAGAGAAACTTGAAAGAACGGGTCTCCCCAAGGGAGTCTTGGTCAAGCAAACAAACATGTCTGCTCTCCTACAACTCGTGCAAGATATGAATAATAGGATGATAGCATACGAGCGAAAAGAAATTCCTCTTCCTCTTCCCCTAGGGATTTTTCTTTTTCCTTAGTGCCTTTTAGGAATACTAATGAAAACACTTTTCAGCCAAATGCCATAATGACTCGTAGTTGGTGTAACTTCTATGAAAAAAATCACGAGGAGAGTCCTTGCGAAGTTAAAATAAATGTTAGGGATAAGATCTTTGGCAAAAGGCCCAATACCACGATCATTGTTTTAGATTAGGTTGAACCATAAGATGTTATGGTAATCAATACCATAAATAAATATTACACTTCCAAGAGAAAATATGACCTTCTCCGCACTTCTCCCACCCCAAGCTCATCTTCTCAAAGTGCTAATACACAAGCTGTTAGAACTTCAGATAATCAAGGAGTGTCTTCTCCTCTTCCCCCTTCTAAGTATAATATCCTTAATCAATTGGCTAATATCAAAGATGATGATACTCTTTTGGACATGGTTGTCATCCCAAAACAACAAAAGCATCTTAAAAACTTTATGGAAGGTAATATTTCTACCATAGCCAACCTATTTGAAGAGTCAAGGGAAGATTTTTGATATTGAGAGGGGGGTGAATCAGTATCAAGTACAATTTAAAACCTTTTTCAACTTATACTTAAACCATTCAATTATATCCAATGAGCAATGAACAATAGTATAAGAGTTACACCAATACACCACAATACACCATGCACAATATATGATAAATAATCAATAGTTATTGTTCAAGGGAAGTAATGACTTCCAAAGGTAGTTATAGCTTCCAAATGTAAAGGTAGTAGAAGCTCTTTTATTGTTGAGACTTCTCTTTTTATAGTAGCAATTTTCAACAATATGTCTTATTCTACCACAGTTAAAGCATTTGAGAGGAGACTTACCTTTGTATCTTCCACTTCCCTTCTGGAACCTTCTTACGAAATTTGCTATTTCTTCATCAAGGTTGTTATCCTTGTCTTTTGTCTTCTTTATGGCTTTAAAGGCTGCTTCATTGTTTGGCTGGTCACTTTCTGTACCTGTTCTCATTTCATATGCTATAAGACACCCATGTAATTCATCCATTGTCATTTTGGTCAAGTCCCTAGTTTCTTCAATGGTGGAGACCTTAGCATCACACTTCAAGAGAAGTGATCTCAACACTTTTTGTACAACCAAGGATTCATCAATCTCTTCACCTAATCCTCTGATAGCATTACCAACTTCATCAACTCTAAGAAAATAGGTTGCAATATCTTCATTTTCATTCATCTTCAAATTTTCAAATTCTTCTCTATGTCGTTGAAGTTTGACCTGCTTAACTTTTGGATCACCTTTGTAGATGCTCTTGAGTTTGTCCCATACATCCTTAGCAGTGCTACATCCCATCACTTTGCTAGAAATGGTTGGTGCCAATGCTGCTAGAATAACATGTCTAGATTTTGAATTACAACTCATAAGCTTCTTCTCATTTGGATCAGTTGGAGCATTATTTGGTATTACATAGCCATTTACAACTGAGTACCAAATGTCTACTCCCAAAGCCGTTAGGTAAGATTTCACTGTATCACTCCAGTATGCATAATTTCTTCCATCAAATTTTTGAATCCCATTTGAAATGTGCTCATGGTCATCCATCTCTGCTCAGGATTTTCCTTCCAGTGGTTAAACTGTTCTGAAGGCATCCTGCTCTGATACCAATTGTTGATACTGAGAGGGGGGTGAATCAGTATCAAGTACAATTTAAAACCTTTTTCAACTTATACTTAAACCATTCAATTATATCCAATGAGAAATGAACAATAGTATAAGAGTTACACCAATACACCGCAATACACCATGCACAATATATGATAAATAATCCATAGTTATTGTTCAAGGGAAGTAATGACTTCCAAAGGTAGCTACAGCTTCCAAATGTAAAGGCAGGGATAAACCTCCAAGAGGAAGATACAATCCTCCAATATCAAGAGAGAGTTTAACTCTCCATCCTTGCCCCTTCCTTCCACCCAAGAATATACAAGATATAATAAAACTTCACATTAAATCATCACCATCAACCAACCATCACATAGAACCTGATAATGCTTCCTGAGACTTCTTCAATTTCTACAATTATTCAATTCTTGGAATACTATGACCTTGTAGATAATATTATTCAGTTTATTCTATGAAACTTCTCCAAGTTTCACTCCTTTAATCCTCCCCCAAAAGAATTTATAGAGAGAATGGTAGACCTTGTTCAATTCTGGTTTATTCAGCAGACCTAACTTGTACATAATGCCCCGCGCTCAATATTTAACATCCGATTCTGAAACTCACACACCGGAAACTACAATCTGTAATCTTTCAAATGCAATTTTACCCATGTCATTTGGATTCTTGATGAAGAAGTTATGACTAGTTTACCCGGAACACCTGTTTATTGACTAGCTTCAGGACTAGTCAAAAACCCTATCTTCCACAGAGTGTATCTCCATAATTATAGTGAATCAAGAGCTGAAACTTTTTCCACAGGTACCTTGATATGTCTTCTCAATTCCATAGTAATTTCACCAACCGAATCGTTCTAAAAAAAAATTTATAGCAAAAATGGTAAGATGACCTGAAAATAACATACCTTAGAACACACCACCAAAAGACTTCATCCTCCCTTGAAATCCGGCCTTCTTGCTTCTAATTTCCTCTGAAATTTGACTTGTGTATCAAATGAATGTATAATGATATTTATTTATACCATTTATTTCACTTCCTTTTAACATTAGGGTCGACCTGACACTTTCTTATTTTGTAATTCTTTTCTTTAATTATCTTCAGGGCCTACATGTACTTCCTTCTTCAATTCACTTTGTCATATTCAAAAATTCATTTCTCCTCAACCATGAGGATCCACGTGATGTGCCACATACCACCGGAAACAACATGATGTATACTATCCATCCATGGGTGTTTTATATTCATGTGCATTGTCCTTCATGTCCAAATACCTTCATCAATCTTGTGGTCCAAAACCCATGACTAGGGTTCACATCAATGACAACAACCAATATTCCAACAATCTCCCCCTTTGTCATTGATGGAAACACTCATGCTCCCCCTATCATCATGATCCCAATTTCTCTCCCCCTTTGACATCAATGGCAAAGGGAAGGGCTTCTCCCCCTGAGTTTAATGGCAAAAGATAACTCTCTTCTTTGGGGCTGCTCCCCCTGAACATGTGGCACTCAATAATACTTCATCCTTATTTTTGGTCTTTGGGTATTTTTCTTCCTTGGAATCCTTTTCTGTGGCTTCTATCTTCTCTCTCTTCTTCATGTCTAGGATGTATATGTTGTTCAGTCTTCTTGGTGCAGTTGCAACTAATCTTCCTGAGTTATTTTCTCTAATTTTACATTTTTGGGAGTCAAACGTAAGAGTGTATCCTTGATCACACATTTTACTAACACTGAGTAGATTATGCTTCAATTCTTTAGCCAATAGGACTTTTCCTGCTTTTACATTTTCACTTCCAAGCTTTACAGTTCCTTTTCCAAGTATTTTGGTAGACGAGTCATCTCCAAATGCAACATTTCCACCCTTTTTCTTCAAGCTGACAAATTTGCTTTGATCTCCGATCATATGAGATGAGCACCCACTGTCTATGAACCATTCATCTTCTTCTTTGCATTCTTTAGCGACCAATGCTATTCGACAATTTTCATTGTGTGGAATTTCTTTCCTTTTCCATGTTGTAGTTGGTATGCAGACTTTTGGCATAAAATTATCTTCCTTCATCTCTCTGCAATCTCGTTCTTTGTGACCAAGATTATTGCACTTGTAACATACAATATTTTGATCCATTAATGGGTCAAATGGATTATAATTTCTGTTGAAAGGTCTACGAACATTTCTATATCTACTATTTTCACCATTCATGTAGCTTGCATAGTTATTCCTTTCATTGATTCTACAATTGATTGCCTTGTGTCCAAAATTTCCACAAGTATAACAATGTCCAAGAAAGAAATTTTGATACCTGGGAGTAAGTGATCTTCTTTGTGGTGTGGTTCATCTGGGTTCACGATCTATTCTTTTGTAGTTTCCTTCATAATGATTGCTTTCATACATGATGGGAGATGATCTTCTTGATGTCTCATTCCTTCTGAATTCTGGTCTTCTATCTTGTTGTTCACCTTGTTTTGGAATGTTGGTTTCATCATTTTCAACTTCCTTTTCTTGTTTTGTTGTCTTCAAACTGTCATTGTATCCTAGTCCTATCTTTTCATTTGGAGATCTTTGACTGCTAAAGATCTCATTTAATTTTTTAGTGCTTTTTTCAAACTTCTTCAACTTTTCTGTTGTCAATAGGAGCTCCCCTTTTGTGTGATCCAATTCTTATTTCAGTTTCTCATAATATTCTAATTGTTTCTTCAAGCTATTAATGGTCTTTTCAAGCTTGTAATTCTCTTCTTCACAACTACTCAATTTACCTTTTAGTATTATGTTTGTGTTTCTAAGGTTTCTATTTTCAGTTTCAACATACTTCAACTTTTCAAGATTCTCATCTTCTTGTTCACTCTCTGCATTGTCTTTGTATCCCCAAAAGGAATCAAGGTTGGTTTCTTCATTTGAATCTTCTTCACAAATGATTTCTTCTTCTTTAGAATTCTTGTGATCATCATCTTGGGTTATGAAGAGGACTTCTCCTCCATCATTATCTTCTTCAACACTCTCATATGAGGATATGTCATCATCCTTGGAGTAGAATCTCTTTTTATTGTTGAGACTTCTCTTTTTATAGTAGCAATTTTCAACAATGTGTCCTATTCTACCACAGTTAAAGCATTTGAGAGGAGACTTACCTTTGTATCTTCCACTTCCCTTCTGGAACCTTCTTACGAAATTTGTTATTTCTTCATCAAGGTCATTATCCTTGTCTTTTGTCTTCTTTATGACTTTAAAGGCTGCTTCATTGTTTGGCTGGTCACTTTCTGTACCTGTTCTCATTTCATATGCTATAAGAGACCCATGTAATTCATCCATTGTCATTCTGGTCAAGTCCCTAGTTTCTTCAATGGCGGAGACCTTAGCATCATATTTCAAGAGAAGTGATCTCAACACTTTTTGTACAACCAAGGATTCATCAATCTCTTCACCTAATCCTCTGATAGCATTAACAACTTCATCAACTCTAAGAAAATAGGTTGCAATATCTTCATTTTCATTCATATTCAAATTTTCAAATTCTACTCTATGTCGTTGAAGTTTGACTTGCTTAACTTTTGGATCACCTTTGTAGATGCTCTTGAGTTTGTCCCATACATCCTTAGCCGTGCTACAACCCATCACTTTGCTAGCAATGGTTGGTGCCAATGTTGCTAGAATAACATGTCTGGCTTTTGAATTACAACTCATAAGCTTCTTCTCATTTGGATCGGTTGGAGCATTATTTAGGATTACATAGCCAGTTACAACTAAGTACCAAATGTCTACTCCCAAAGCCATTAGGTAAGTTTTCACTCTATCACTCCAGTATGCATAATTTCTTCAATCAAATTTTTGAATCCCATTTGAAATGTGCTCATGGTCATCCATCTCTGCTCAGGATTTTCCTTCCAGTGGTTAAACTGTTCTGAAGGCAACCTGCTCTGATACCAATTGTTGATACTGAGAGGGGGGTGAATCAGTATCAAGTACAATTTAAAACATTTTTCAACTTATACTTAAACCATTCAATTATATCCAATGTGAAATGAACAATAGTATAAGAGTTACACCAATACACCACAATACACCATGCACAATATATGAGAAATAATCAATAGTTATTGTTCAAGGGAAGTAATGACTTCCAAAGGTAGCTACAACTTCCAAATGCAAAGGGAGGGATAAACCTCCAAGTGGAAGATACAATCCTCCAATATCAAGAGAGAGTTGAACTCTCCATCCTTTCCCCTTCCTTCCGCCCAAGAATATACGAGAGATAATAAAACTTCACATTAAATCATCACCATCAACCAACCATCACATAGAACCTGATAATGCTTCCTGAGACTTCTTCAATTCTACAATTATTGAATTCTTGGAATACTCTGATCCTGTAGATAATATTATTCAATTTATTCTCTGAAACTTCTCCAAGTTTCACTCCTTTAATCCTCCCCAAAAAGAAGTTATAGAGAGAATTGTAGACCTTGTTCAATTCTGGTTTATTCAGGAGACCGAACTTGTACAGAATGCCCCACGCTCAATATTTAACATCAGATTCTTAAACTCACACACCAGAAACTATAGTCTGTACTCTTTCCAATTCAATTTGTCCCACATCATTTGGATTCTCAATGAAGAAGTTACTATTGTTTTACTCGGAACACCTGTTTATTGACTAGCTTTAGGATTGGTCAAAAACCCTATCTTCCACAAAGTGTATTTCCATAATTATAGCGAATCAAGAGATGAAACTTTTTTCATAGGTACCTTGATATGTCTTCTCAATACCATAGAAATTTCACCATCTGAATCATTCTAGAAAAAAAGTTATAGCAAAAATGGTAAGATGACCTGAAAATAACATACCTTAGAACACATCGCCAAAAGACTTCATCCTCCCTTGAAATCCGGCCTTCTTGCTTCTGATTTCCTCTGAAATTCGACTTGTGTATCAAATGAATGTATAATGATATTTATGTATACCATTTATGTCACTTCCTTTTAACATTAGGGCCAAGCTGACACTTTCTTATTTTGTAATTCTTTTCTTTAATTATCTTCAGGGCCTACATGTACTTCCTTCTTCAATTCACTTTGTCATCTTCAAAAATTCATTTATCCTCAACCATGAGGATCCACGTGACGTACCACATACCACTGGAAACAACATGATGTATACTATCCATCCATGGGTGTTTTATATTCATGTGCATTGTCCTTCATGTCCAAATACCTTCATCAATCTTGCGGTCCAAAACCCATGACTAGGGTTGGAATCAATGAAAACGACCAATATTCCAACAAAGATGACTCAACTATAAATAAGATAGGTGTAAATAATTTTAGGAACCCTGTAAAAAAAAAAAACCCTTTCTATATCTCAGTAAAAATCATGGATAAAATAGCTCATTGTTTCCTAATTGATGGTGGGTCTGGTCCAAGTGTAATGTCTAAAATTATCATGGAAGAGCTTGGGTTATCCTGCACTAACAAAAATTCTAGAAGCATTCTCTCCTATAACAATTTGCAGCAATCAACTACAGGTGAAATAAATGATGTAACCTTAGTTTTGTGTTCACATCCCGAGATAATAACAACCCTCGACATCCAAGTAATTGATATGCCGGTGAGTAACTATTCAATTATTTTAGGAAGAAATTGGAAAGCCTTAACTCATGGATACATTTCACTTGATGGAACACATTTGTTCATCCTTTGGAATGGAAGTAACATCATAGCCCTTAGGGAAGGAAGAATTTCACCGTATATAGAGAGCGTTCCCCAAACTAATGTAAACTATCTCGAAGAGGATTTGGGAGTGTACTCTATCTTTGCTGATGAAGGTGACACTATACTTGAACCAACTGATTTTGATGATGGCATGTGACACATGCATTTCTATGGCTCATGTTCAAATGAAGGTAATGGAGCCATAATCATTCTATATTCTCCTATAGGTAAAACCCACAATTTCTCTTATAGGCTAGAATTTGCTTGCACAAACAATGTCACCGAGTTTGAGGCCTTATTGTTAGGTATCGAAAATGCATATAACCTTGGTTGTGGCCACCTTACAGTATTTGGTGATTCCAAACTTGTTGTGAATCTTGTACATAATATTTACTCACCAAGCAATAAGTTACTTAAATGTTACACTCAAGCTGTTTAGATGTTGATTTCAAATATTTCATCGTTTAACACCACTCATGTTAAGAGGGAACTTAATTCAATGGATGATAGGTTAGTTGTTTTTGCAGCTGTTGGATTACTGAGAGGGGGGGTGAATCAGTAATAGCGTAATTATAATCCTTTTTCTTCAAATGTTATATCAATGTAGAATTATTATCCAATAATGAGCAGTAAGAAATAAACAATCACACACATACACAGTACACCAGTGTTTTATGTGGAAACCCAAATCGGGAGAAAACCACAGAATGCTTTTTCTTATATGTCTTGAAGAATTACATTCATTGGAAGCACCAACTTCCTTTTTTTTTCCAGCTACAACTGAAAGGAGGCTCCAACCCCCTAGTTTCTCAGGATACAACCTGAGGGAATCTCCAACTCCCCAATTCTCTGGCTACAACCAGAAGGAGGCTAAAACCCCCACTGTTCTCCGACTACAACCGGAAGGTGGCTACAACCACCTGTCCTTGCCCCGTCCTGCCACCCTGAAGTAGAAGTAGAATGATGGAACCATTGTCACACTATCACTATGAGATATACCACTGTAAACCTGTACCAACAAATTTGAACCATGCATCAACCATGCATCAACCTATACCTCAACCTGTAATCAACCTATACCATAAACAAGTGCATCAACCATGCACCAACTTGTAATCAACCTGTACCATAAACAAGTGCATCCAACCATGTACCAAGTATGTACCAATCATGTATCAACTACTCATCAACTATGACTCATCAATATGTACCAACATCATCAACTATACACCTCATGTATGTGCACCAACTCATCAACTACTTGTCTCAACCATGTACTCAACATGTACCACAACCAAAATCCCTCATCAATTTCATCATCCAAATATGATTTGTAGCTCTATAATAGAC
>JASDQU010013090.1:166346-187389 GCA_032191745.1 Picea mariana | reverse complement strand
GTTGGATTACTGAGAGGGGGGGTGAATCAGTAATAGCGTAATTATAATCCTTTTTCTTCAAATGTTATATCAATGTAGAATTATTATCCAATAATGAGCAGTAAGAAATAAACAATCACACACATACACAGTACACCAGTGTTTTATGTGGAAACCCAAATCGGGAGAAAACCACAGAATGCTTTTTCTTATATGTCTTGAAGAATTACATTCATTGGAAGCACCAACTTCCTTTTTTTTTCCAGCTACAACTGAAAGGAGGCTCCAACCCCCTAGTTTCTCAGGATACAACCTGAGGGAATCTCCAACTCCCCAATTCTCTGGCTACAACCAGAAGGAGGCTAAAACCCCCACTGTTCTCCGACTACAACCGGAAGGTGGCTACAACCACCTGTCCTTGCCCCGTCCTGCCACCCTGAAGTAGAAGTAGAATGATGGAACCATTGTCACACTATCACTATGAGATATACCACTGTAAACCTGTACCAACAAATTTGAACCATGCATCAACCATGCATCAACCTATACCTCAACCTGTAATCAACCTATACCATAAACAAGTGCATCAACCATGCACCAACTTGTAATCAACCTGTACCATAAACAAGTGCATCCAACCATGTACCAAGTATGTACCAATCATGTATCAACTACTCATCAACTATGACTCATCAATATGTACCAACATCATCAACTATACACCTCATGTATGTGCACCAACTCATCAACTACTTGTCTCAACCATGTACTCAACATGTACCACAACCAAAATCCCTCATCAATTTCATCATCCAAATATGATTTGTAGCTCTATAATAGACCTGGTGTATATGATCACATTCCTACAAACCTTCCTTAACTTTAAAAACAAGAGACTATCCTTTTCATCAAACTTTTCTTTAGTCTCACATGCCTAGTTTTGGATTAGTCAACAACCCTAACTTGAAGTAATCATAACTTTGAACCTGTAATGTATAAAGATATAAAACTGATACACAATGTTCTTTAGTGTGTTTGATGCAATTCCTCCAAGTGTCACTACTTGGAACCTTTCAGAAAAGGAGTTATAGCAAAAATGGCATACCTTGCTGAATTTTGGCTTATTATAGAGAGCGACCTTGTAGAGCATGCCCCACACAAAATATTTGATGAAATGATCTAAAAATGTTAAAAAAAATACTATATACTGTACCCTAACCAACACATTTGGTCTCACTGAATTTGGATCTGTTATGAAGAATTTATGACGTTTTTACCCAAAACACCTGATTTTGACTAGTTTCAGGATTGGCCACAAACCCTATTTTCCATGGAGTGTAACTCCCAAAATACAACGACCCACAAGCTAAATTTTTAACAAAATATACTTAGATATGTTTTCTCACTTGCATAGAAATTTCAGGATCTGAATCATTATAGAAAAAAATTTATAACGAAAATGGTGAGATGACCTGTAAATAACATACCTTAGAAAGCACCATCAAAAGAATTTATCCTTCCTTGCATTTCGGCCTTTTTTTCTTCACTTTCCTCATAATTTCGGCTTAGATATCCTTTGGTTACCTCAGACACCTATAGATATTCAATATGCTCAAGTGTGTTTCAAATGAGAGAGCCTTACCTCTTATTTATACTCTCCAAGTAGCTTCCTTAAAAACATCTTCTAGGTCACTTGACCCACTTTTCTTATTTTAGGGTTGGGTCCACTTTTAATTTCTCCATTAAATTTATTATTGAAATAATTTATTTTGTATTCACTTTGAATTATAATACAATCATCACTTCACTTTATTATTTGCCTTTTAAAATCTCTCAAACCACTTTGATTACTTTGACCTTTTGGGGTTTCTAGATGACATATGAGGGTCCTCCAACTTCGTAAGGCCATAACTCTCAAACCGTGAGGAGTTATGTGACGTTCTACATACCGCCAGAAATGGCATGACATGTACTATCCATATAGAATAGTATTATCTAAAAATATATCATAACCCATACCGTTACCCGTCAAACAAACTTGGGTCCATTACCCAAACCTGGGGTCTCCAACTTCTCATGGCCATAACTCTCTAACCGTGAGGAAATATGTGGTGTTCCACATACCACCGGAAATGACATGACAAGCACTATCCATCTAGGATATTTTCCCTGACAAATTCACTTTCCTTCATCTCATTATTTCACAATTAAGCATGGGTTCTCTTACTCCACAAAGCGTCTTCCCGTGAGGGCTTTCACCATAAGGGGACCACTTTGGAGTTCATCCATATTTACTTCTTATAAACCATGACAAAACAATAATGAGTCATAGTTACATCAAACAATATTGGGTCCATTACCCAAACCTTTGTGCTACGGGGCTTTCTTCAAGGGTTGACATCAATGACAACCAACCTTAATCAACATCAACATCCCCTACTCGACAAATTTTACCTCAAAGACCTGATTGTACGTTTCAATCTCTATATCATCCTCACATCCCTGATGATGTAGAATCATGGCAGGTTTTCCCGAGTGACGAAGGCATTTTCTCTTTCATACATAATGAATTGTTTAAGCCCAAAGAAATCATCTCTATTGAAGATGACAAATTTCCTAAAGGCTTGACTCCTCTCGAAAGTTCATTTTCGTTAACTGATGTAGGCAACAAGGAAACGCATAAGGAAGATGAGTCGAAAAGGAAAGTTGGTGATACCATTTCCTTGAATATTGGGATATTTGAATCTCCAAAGATCATTAAATTAGGTGCCCAGTGTTCTGATGAAGAAAAAGTGATATTCACATAATTACTCTGTGAATTTCAAGATGTTTTTTCTTGGTCATATGAGGATATTAGTGGCTTTGATCCTGCTCTCATACAACATGCCATTCCTATTAAAGAAGGGTTAAAACCAGTTAAGCAAAAAAAAATACCTATTAACCTTGCGCTTGAAGCCACTATTAGAAAAGAATTGAAAAATTTGTTGAAAGTTAATATAATCTTTCTAGTTAAGTAATCCAACTGGGTTTCAAGCCTGGTTCTTGTTTGGAAAACTACTAGCTATATCATATTATGTGTCGATTCCGCGCATTGAATAGAGAAAGTGTCAAAGACCATTTTTCGCTTCCTATTATGGAAATGATCTTACAACAAGTTGCAGGGTCTCAAATGATGTCCTTACTTGATGGTTTTTCTAGGTATAATCAAATCAATGTAAAAAGGACTGATAGGTATAAAACCACATTTACCACATGCTGGGGCAAATTCACTTGTGAAAGCATGAATTTTGTCTTATCTAATGAAGGTTCCACCATTCAAAGATATATGCAAATAGATTTTGACAATCTAATTAGTAATTTTATCCAAGTTTATCTTGATGATTTGACTGTTTATTCTAAAAACCAATTATATCATTTTGGTCATCTTAGAAAAGTTCTCATGCGCTGTAGAAAATATGGCATTTCTTTAAATCCTTCGAAATCTATTTTTGATGTCATGAATGGAAAGATCCTCAGTCATATTGTTTTCAATTCAAGGATAAGCATAGATATCGAGAGGATTACTACCATTCTAAACCTCCTTGCCCCCACCTCCAAGAAATAAGTTCAAGCTTTCATGGGAATTATTAATTTCATCTGTAGATTTGTTCCTAATTTAGCTGTCATGGTTAAACCAATCCATAATCTTCTGAAGCAAGATCGTTCTTTTTCTTGGACATATGATGTCGACAATGATTTCCCTAGGATTAAGAAAGAAATTAGCTCCGCACCATTTCTGGCGAAATTGGATTTTGAGAAAGATTTTATCATATATACCAATGCCACTGAGGAAGCAATTTCTGTTATCCTCATACAAAGTGATGACCAAAACAATGAAAAACCAGTAGCTTACATGAGTCAAATTTTATCATATGATGAGGTCAAATATTCTTATATTGAGAAACATGTTTTTTCTCTTATCAAGGCTATAGAAAAATTTCGCCATTATATTTTGGGAAAACATACGTAGGTAAAAGTCCCTTTGCCTATTGTCAAGTTTCTGCTTTCACAAATTTATCTTTTAGGAAAACTTTCACATTGTCTTGCCAAAATTTAGGAGCATGATTTGATGATCAAGATTTCAAAGACAATCAAGGGACGAAACCTAGCCCTTCAATTAGCTCAAAACCATGAACCAAGTGAAGAACTTGATGAACAAGATAATCCCCTTTCAATGTTATTTTATATTGAAAATCAGAACCTCTCTCTATCTGAGCATCCTTGGTATAAAAATCTAGTGTGTTATTTGCAATATCAAATGTGTCTGGATGGGTTGGATCCTCACTAGAGGAGGAGACTCTGCCTTGAAGCTTCCAAGTATATCATTTTAGGAGACATTTTGTTTAGGAGGTCTGATGATGGCTTGTTACTTCGATGTGTAAATGATGAAGAAGAACATAAGTTATTACTCGAAATCCATGGATCATCAGCTTCTCTCATTCACATCGATGGCCATTTTTCTACTAAGGGTACTTCTTTTAAGATCATAAGAAATGGTTTCTACTAGCCTTTGATATTTCACAACTCATATAAATTTGCAAGGTCATGTGATAAGTGCCAAAAATTTGTTGGGAAAGAACATCTTTTTGCCATGCCTTTACAACCTATCCTCCTAGATTTCCCTTTCTCTAATTGGGGTCTAGACTTTATTGGTCCTATCAACCCTCTATCTTTTGCAGGGCATATCTTTATTTTGACAACCACTGATTACTTTACTAAGTGTCCTCTTAGACACACACATGATGAGTAGGTAGCTTCTTTCCTAGAATCTAATATCTTTTCCAGATTCGACATCCAATTAGAGATCATTATGGACAATGGACCAACCTTCATTTCTGCAAAATTGACCCAATTTATGGCTAAGTTAGGTGTCAAACATTTCACTTCATCTTCTTATTACCCTCAGGGAAATGGGCAAGAAGAGTCCACTAACAAGAATCTGGTTAGGATCATAAAGAGAATCATAGAAGACAAACCTCGCCAGTGGCACACACTTCTCACTTATGCTCTCTTCAAAGACCATACAACCACCAAATAAAATACATGATTTACTCCCTTTCAACTCATATATGGCCAAGAGGCTATTTTTCCTACTAATCTAGAGATTTCCTCCCTATGGCTGATGTTACAGACTGAAGAATTAAATTCTTCTAATGTTCCCGAAATGATAAATTCATTGTTATCCCTGGAATAACAAAGAAACTTTGCCTTGGAGAACCTAAAAAGAAGGCAACAAATGGTGAGAAAGTATTTTAACAAGCGAGAAAAGGCTGTTGAATTCAAGTTTGACGACAAAGTCCTGCTATGGGACTCAACCCATGCTGAAAGAGGGAGACATTCTAAATTCCAAAAAATATGTCTAGGTCCTTTCAAAATCACTTTTATCCTTGGCTCAAACTCATACCTTATAAAGTATTTGGAGTAGCGATTGTTCTCTTATAATACTAATGGTTCCCACTTGAAACATTATGTGGAACTAGCTTGATTATTAACGCTTTGTGTAAACATGATTGTTGTATATAGTCCTTTGTCTTAATTTTTTTACTTGGGTTTGTTGAGTTTTAATTCCTTCTTTTTGTTTCACGTAATCATTAGAAATAAATTCTGGATCAATTTTTCCATAACAATTTCATTGTGTAAGTATTGTTGCTTGATGAAAATAAAATACACACAATTGTCACGATGTCCTCCTTTTGAGACACTGTTGAAATAACTTTTTTCTTTTAATATTGTTGTAGTATAGTTGGTTTTGTCTTCTTCCTTGTTTTTGTTATCCCTTTCTTCCCTCCATCGTGATATTCAAGAGCATATCAGAAGAATTCTCCTTGAAAGTCTAAAAAGAATTATCAGTTATGAATATTTGTGCATACATGACCGAATCCCCTCATACATCTCACTTTCCATAAGTTATTTCCCGAAGTCTCGTCTCATTATTTCCCTTAAACCATCTTTTTTCCCCTTATTGCACAACTATTCTTTTCGACAGTTTTTTATCACCTACTTCTATTGGTCTGCGAAACCAAACATTATGAGTTCTAAATATGTTCAGAACAGGTTTCCCTTTGGAGTCGCCAGTTTGTTGACGCCCAAAAACACAACATGAAATCCCCGCCTGCAAATGGGTTGCAATGCCTTATTACTTATATATTTTTGATAATATACTAAATAGGTGGGACCCCTTTATGTGAATAATGATGAAAGGCGCTTCTTTGGTTTACACTCATGACTACCTTGCAAAAATGATTCTACAATTTGAGAATAAAACCAAAAACTTGAGCCACTTTCCATGTGAAATGGATGAAGGATGAATGTGTTGGCGATTGAATTTAAAGAAAAGAAAGGGGGAAAATGTTTGTTTTAATACACATCTTGGTTTATTCTTGCTACACATATATTTTTGACATGTTGTTCAAACTTCAAGCATGGTCCACATGCAGTTATGGTGTATTGCACTTACTGTATACTTGTTATTATTATGAAAAATTGACAAGTTTTATGAAATGGCAATCCTTCACTAGCAAGGAATGTGGGACATGACATGTTTTGGTGCTAAGTGTTTAGATTAATGTGGGGAGTCCAATTTGATTTTGGATTGAAATTTTATGTGGCAAACATAGTGGACTATGTGTTGGAAGTTTGGGTGCGCTCGTACTTGGTTGTGGTTGATGGAAATTAATGTGGGAAATGACGTGCAATTACTGCATGTGGCTCTTACCCTACCTTGAGGTCGCCGCCTTCAATTTGTTTGCATTTTTTTTGGTTGCTTTGGCTAGTGTTGCCTCCCTTTTGCTTGGTCTTGGGAAGAATAGTGGCACTTGTTGGTTTTCTGGCATTCTCCTTACATGTATGTTGGCTCTTACCTCTCCATTCATGAACTGTAGCTCTACTCTGAATAAAATCATGATGTTGAATCTTAGATTTTCTTACAGGCAGTGTTTTCTTTTCGAAGTTTATAATGGATGTATGTGGGTATTATGGTTGTGCAAATTACATTTAAAGGAGGTTTCTTCCTGTTGGCATTTAAACGTTTCAAGGTGGGAATAATGTTCGACATTTCATTCTGTTTGAATATGTGATTGTGTTTCACCCATAATGAATGCTGCTTATTTTTCTATGAGTGTTGGCAAATATTTATGGAAAGTACTTTTGGTTTTGCTCTTCTCTAGTAATTAAAATTCGAAGGGTTTTCTCTGAAATAAAAGAACAGTTGGGTTTTTGTCATAATGCCATACCCTTTATCCAGTCTTTGGAAGACTTGCACCTCTTTCGAATTATATTTCCACTGTTTGTCAATATATGTCATACATGAGTATTGGCCTTGCAACCACCATAGGAGGTCTGTGAAAAGTCTATTGTGGAAATAAATGGTTGAATGGTTTTGCAAACCCCTTATTAATGTGTTTCCCTTACGTTTGCCCATACCTCGTTTTTTTTATCGGATATATGGCAATTAGTAGATTCTAACTCTGGTCTTGGTGTATGTTATAGTGTTGACCCGACAATGGGAAAGATTGGTTATATGCATCAAGTCTTGGCTCGTATGTTATTTATCTATGAAGGTTTGGTCAATTTTGAAGTTATACGATGTTAAAATCAAATGATGAGCACTAGTTTCACATTGGGTTTCGAACCTAGTCTGTTAATACAACAAGTATTGGGGTTGTGATATAAGTATTGTATAGTGAAGGGTCGATGGATTTATGTGTGTGTTCTCAGCCTCCCATGTTGGCTTGATGTAGTCTGGTTTTAATTGTTTCAAATGATTCTGTTAACAATCTCTTATAAAACGCTCCATTGATGGGAAAGGAAAAAAGGGAAATGTAAATTGTAAAGTTTGACAGTCTTGAGATTTTCATTGGATTTTATATTGAACACTATAAAACTGTTGTGTCTTGGATTTGAATTATTAACAAAAAAAGAGTTTTGGAAAATGACGATGATGTCGATTTTCAATAAATATTATTGCATATGATAGAACAATAATCATCTCATTCATGTTCATTATCTCACTTTACACTCATTATACACCCACCTCCTTCCCAAATACATTTAAAACATCCCATGTTCTATTACTATGAATTTCATTTCTTAAAAAAAAAATGAATGAAAAAAGAGAAAGGATTAACAGAAAAAGAAAGGGACTAGATGATCACTGATGTTGGAAGTTTGGATATGGAGGCATTTTCTGTTTTTGTAAATAAGTTACCTCTTCACTTTTTTGAACAATATTCGTTGGCCGCTTCCCATCCATGCTACCATTTTCCTCTCATTACAAAGCCCCCCATATTCACAATATCCCTATCACTCCTTCTTCAAATGGAAAATGATTATTGAGTTTAAAAGTATTGATGGATGGATTGCATGTGCTTCTGCTGTGAATGATAGAGCCAACCTTTTGATTTTATTTAGGTAGAGTATTGATGCATGGATTGTTAAGATTTTTTCATAACGTGATTGGGATATTGCTTCAAGATGAGTTTCTTTAGTAGAGAAAGCAATGGAAGAGGTGATAATATAGGTGCTAATAGAGACAGAGGAAATAATTGTCAAAGAGGCCATAGAAGGACACGATTTTTGATACATTTTGATGTTGATCCGCAAGAACTAAATCAACTTTTCCAAGCTAGGTTTTTTAATCTAGTTGGCCAGGGAATTTTGCAACCCATACCTGAGAGGCCTCCTTTCCAACCACGTCAAAATTTCTCTGGTATTCATGATCCCCCTCATGTTTCTATGCAACCATAACCACCCGCCAATGATGACTGGAAAGAATTTGTTCATCAGCCTATAGCTCATCACCATGGTTGGCCTATTGTGTCATTGCTATTACCCCCTCCTTCACCGCCAATAAATCCAAATTCCCAAGCTGATGGTGTTGTCTCTCCAATACAATCCTATCATGCAAGAAAAAGGCTAAAATTGATGTTCCCAAACCAAAGCTAGATAAGGGAAAAGGAGTGGCCACTCCCTCCAAGTCGTCCAAAGATTCCTTTGAATCTGTGTCCTCTCATATCCATCTCAAAGGTTATTGTTCCCACATCATCAGTGCAATCCACCCACAAGGTTCCCATTAGTTGAAGGTTGTTGCACAAGATAATTCAGAAATGGGATCAAAAGAGGGCAGCAGTGAAAAGAGGAAAAATGTCTCTCACAACAAATATGGTTTTTAATGTTGATTAATGTTATTTTCTTTTGAGGATAGTCTTTTTATTTTAACGTTATTTTTTACAACAAATACATATTTAGATAGAATTTTGGACAACATGGATATAATGCTAATTTTGGATATAGTCATGTTCTATTTCTTTTTTGTTTGTTAATTTGTGCAGGACCTGCGATTAACCTGTGGCTTGAGAAACCGCGACTCAGGGGCATCTAAGCCGTCAAAATCACCCGGGGATCGCACCCGGCCTGAGCCACACCAACCCTTAACATGGTTGGATTTTTTGTCCCCGCAGATTTCGAACCGGTGACTTTAACATCACGGAGTGGCTTAACAACACACTCTGTCACCGACTGTCCTACACCTCGGGGACTAGTCATGTTCTATTTCGATGATATTAAAATATTTGATTATTAATATGAGGATGGGAGTTACAAGGCAGATATTTGAATTAAATATTTGGGGTATTATACTTCATGTTTTGATGATTATTAAAGAAATGAAAATTGGAGTGACAAGGGGTCCCACCTATTTAGTTATTATATAAATAGATCCTTAATTATATATTATTAATTATTTGTCTCAACCAATTAGTTAGGCTAATTAAGCCTAACAAAATAAAGGTAGTTGAACTACCATAACTTATTGGCAAAGAATAAAAGCTCAATGAAATGAAGAGACATGGGGTAAGAGAGAATAGAAGGAGAAATTATACTATAAGATTTGTTATGTACTTGTGAGATACTTCCATTCTTCATTCATTCTGAGTTAACTAGAAGGCTTAACCATCTTGATGACTGTAGGATCTTATTAAAGGCAACATGATTCAAAATTGAATCATATTTTCCAGCAGCTTGTCTTTAAAGGTGTATGATTTATCTTTGGCAATCTGTGTGTTCTTGTTTGTTTATGGATTAAATTTCATGACTAATAAAGAATATTTTGCAGAGTCAAGTGACAACATTTTATGGCAAGCTGATCCAGATCTTTGCTTCAATTTTCTTTTGTTGTCAGAGTCTTTTTATATGGTGCCCATAGAAGGCTTCTAAATTTAACTTTGGTCCCTACCCTCACGAGGGTTTGTAAAGAGAACTGAACTTTGTATCTCAAAATGAAATCAATATAAAAATTAGATTTTTTATTTCAGTCTCACATGTGTATTATGATGATTTGGTTCATATTTTTCTTTCATCCTTGTCTCTTATCCATGTATACTCTTATGTAATTTATTGCTTATTTTATTTCTTTTACACAGTTACATATAATATATATGAAACCAACCTTGGTCCCTCGTACTTAATACCTGCAGATTAATTTTTTTTTTTTTTAAGTCTATAAACCATGGGTAACATTCCCAACTATCTTGCATTATCCCAACAAGATCTGAAAATGCTTGAGTAAGGTTTCTCATACCTTTTCCTCAACAAGGTTGACTACATTTTGTTGGTACATATTGGTACAGGTTTACAGTGAAAAATTTCACAGTGGCAGATTGATAGTGGTTTGATCAATTATTTCACACTTATATTTCAGAGTGGTTGGATGGGGCAAGGATAGGTGGTTGTATCCACCTTCTGGTTATAGCCGGAGAACATAGGGGGTTGTAGGATCCTTCTGGTTGGAGCCAGAGTATTAGGGAGTTGGAGTTTCCCTCAGGTTGTAGCCTGAAAATATAGGGGGTTGGAGCCTCCTTCCAGTTGCAGCTAGAAAACAAAGGAAGTTAGTGCTTCCAATGAATGTACTTTTTAAATACATATAAGAAAAACCATTATGTGGTTTTCTCCCACTTTGGGTTTCCACGTAAAAATATTGGTGTAGTGTGTATGTGTATGATTGCTTATTGTTCATGATTTATTTATTCTGCACTTATTGAATGATATTAGTAAACTAAACATAAAGTTAACAACACTTATATATTGTGGTTAAAAAGTATTAAAAAGCTATATCATTGATTCACCCCCCCTCTTAGTAATCCAACAATTGGAATCAGAGCATGTCCTTCAAGATACATTTTAACCACTCGAAGGAGATCATGGATTACACTAATATTGGGATACCAAAATTTGATGGGGAAGATTATGCCTTCTGGAGTAGAAGAATGAAGACACACATACATGCACTAGGATTTGATGTTTTTCGATCAGCAGTAGATGGATACAAAGCACCAACCATCCCTCCAACAAATAAAGATGGAAAGAAACCTTGAAGAAAATAATTCAAGAGCCACAAGTGCACTCCTGAATGGTTTGACTAAATCAATATACACCAAAGTTATGCACTGTGATTCTGGAAAAGACATCTGGGTCAAAATGAAGATTATATACAAAGGAGATAATAAAGTCAAGGAAGCTAATCTTCAAATATTCAGAGCAAAGTTCAAACTATTGAAGATGAATGAATATGAAAACATAGCTAAGGCACTTTCTACGAGTTGATAAAGTAGTAAAAAATATTAAAGGTCTGGGGGACGAGATAAGAACAAGTCGTTGTACAAAAGGTTTTGAGATCCCTACCAATGATATTTGATTCAAAGATTTCAGCACTAGAAGAGAGAGAGGATCTAGCTACACTAGCTATGGATGAGTTGCATGGGACACTTACATCTTATGAGATGAGAACGGAGCAAGACAATCCAAACACAAAGGAATTGACATTCAAAGCATCTAAGAAGACAAAGAAAAAGGAAAAGTTAGATAGTAGTGGTAGTGACATCTCAGAAGACGATGAAGAAGTAGTCAACTTCATTAGAAGGATGAAAAATGGAACCAACAAATATAGAGGTAAGTTTTCGTTGATTTGTTTTAATTGTGATGGTATTGGTCATTTTGATAATAAATGTCCCCATAAGAAAAAGAAAAGAAATCAAGAAGATGACTCTAAGAGTAAATAAATATACAAAGGCAAAAGAACCAAAAAGAAAATTTTCAAGAAAATCATTTGCACCAAAGAAGACAGTTCCTCATCAGACGAAGATGAAGCCAACAATAGTCATACATAAAGGGTATTATTCATGGCAGTAGAAGATTCCGATGAAGAAGGATCTGAAGAAGAATATGAAGAGGCAGAAGTTGACTACAGAGAAGAATTGTTGAGTGCCATAGAAGTTATAAAAAGGGAAAAGAAGAAAAACAAGTTACTTCAGGAAAATTTAAAAGGAAAAGAAGGAGTTAAAAATTCTAAATCCGAAGAACTACAACATAGATAACTAAATTAAAATCCAAGTAGAGGAAGACAAGAGAATTGAAGAATCACTCAGAGAACAGTTAGAAGAAAGAGACAGGATTTACGAAAATTTGGAAGCAAAGATTGTCACATTGAAAAAAGACCTTCAAAAGAAAAACATGTAGAACAACTCTAAAGTTTTGGACAAGATTATTAGCAGTCAAAGGCCACATCATGACAAGTTTGGACTAGGATACAACCAGAAAGAAAAGGGATCAAACTCTAAAACAACAGATCAAGAAACAAAACCAAGAAGCTACGCAGAAACAATCAGAGGATCTCATGAGAAGAAAGAAGACAATAAGTTTCACAAGGAAGATCACAAAGACACTCCACCAACCAGAAGATTCAGGTTTCAGAATTAGCAGCAGTCAGAAACAAGAAGGCCTCAAGAAGAAGAAGGGTTTAGAAGAGTAACTCATTTTAGAAGATATACAACTCCTAGGTATCAAACTATCTTCCTTGGATTATGTTATTCATGTAACAATTTTGGACATAAGGTTGTAAATTGCAGAGAAAATAACAAGAACAAAGACAACCGTGAAAGTTATGCATGAAATGGTTATTCAAGAAGGCCTCTATGAAACACATAGAAGAAGCTACAACAGGTTTGAATCATTGAGTATTGAAACATAATGTTACAAATGAAACAACTTTGGACACATGGCCAAAGATTGTAGAATTAAAGTTCCTCCAAGAGAATCACAACATAACAATAATAGTTACATACATGAACCTTAAAGAATATGGATAAGGAAGTAAAATCAATACAACAATGAAGAATGTACACTCGCTCTACAAGCTCAACACAAAAAACGTGGTTGGTATGTTGATAGTGGTTGTTCAAAGCACATGACAGGTGATAAGGACATGTTTCTAACCTTGAGAAAGGAAAGAGATGGATCTGTCTCTTTTGGAAATGACAACTTAGCCAGAATCACTTGAAGAGACACAATCGGGATTGAAAATAAGGATACCAAGGCAAAAAATGTTCTACTAGTGGAAGATATGAAACACAATCTTTTGAGTGTAAGTCAAATGTGTGACCAAGGTCAAAAACTTGTGTTTGATTCACATAAATGTGAGATAAGAAAAGCAGATTCAGGCAGAGTGGTGGAGAAAGTTATGAGAACTCCAGGAAACATATATGTACTAAGTGAAATTGGAAAGGAAAAGCGTTTTTTAGGAAAGGAAGATGAAGTTTGACTATGGCACAGAAGAATGGGTCACATAAATTTTGATAATCTTTTCAGGGTCAGCAAAAAGGAAGCAGTCAGAGAAATTCCCTAGATCATGAAGCTAACCAACACTTTATGCAAGAATTGTCAACAAAAAAAGGGAACCAAGACCAATTTCAAGTCAAAGGATTACTCCACAATGAAACCATTGGAAATTGTGCATACTAATCTAGTTGGACCAACTAGAACAAAGGGGTTAAAAGGTGAGAAATATTTTATGCTATTGGTTGATGATTATACAAGAATGATTGCAGTTTTTTTTCTCAAGAAGAATTCATAGGCATTCGAGAACTTCAATATGTACAAGGAGATGGTTTAAAATGAAATAGATTCGAAAAACAAATGCTTAAGATCAGACAATGGAGGAGAGTTTAATTCAAAGGAATTTATGGACTTCTGCAATAAGCATGGCATAAAAAGAAAATTATTCATTGCTAAGACAACACAACAAAATGGATTCATCGAAATGAAAAATAGGACAATACAGAAAATGGCTCGAGCTATGTTAATGGATTCCAAGTTGACATACATCTTTTGGGTATAGAAAGTACATACAACATTTCACATTCAAAACAAAGGAATGCTTAGAAACAATAGTGATAAAACTCCTTATGAGCTATGGAAAGGAAGACCAACGAATGTGAAGCATTTAGATTTTTTGGAAGAAAATGCTACATCAAAATAGAAGATGGCAGAATGGGAAAGTTTTATTCTCATGTGGACAAAGGCATAATTGTTGGATACTCTAGCACAAGGAAAGCATACAAATGCTTCAATCTAAGGCTCAAAAAAATTGTGGAAAGCATCAATGTGACGTTTGATAAGACATGTGGATGAAGGATAAAAGAAGAAGGCTAGGAATCATTGGAACATGTTCACAAAGAAGAAGTAAAGGAAGAAGAAGTAACAGAAGAGGAAGATGAAGAAGAGCAAGAACAACAAGAGCTTCAAGTTCCTCCAAAGACACCTAGCAGATGGATATAGAAGAATCATCCGACATACCATATTATCGAGAATAAGGATGCATTATTTGAAACTAGAAGAAGAATTCGTTCACCAAAACAAATGCACCTAGCACTACTATCTACAATTGAGCCAAGTAGTTTTGAAGAAGCCAACAAGGATGAATTCTGGGTCAAATCCATGGATGAAGAGTTAGATCAGATAGAGAAGAATGACACTTGGGAACTAGTTGCAAGGCCAAGGAACAAGAATGTGATTGGTACAAAGTAGGTCTTCAGAAGCAAATTGAACAAGGATGGACATGTTACCAAGAACAAAGCAACATTGGCATGTAAAGGATACGCTCAGGTTGAAGGTATATATTTTGAAGAGACGATTTCCCCAATTGTTAGAATGGAAGCAATCAGATTGATCCTCACTTATGCATGCTCCAAGAATATTAAAGTGTATCATATGGACGTGAAATCATCCTTCCTAAATGAAGATATAGAGGAAGAAGTCTACATTGAGCAACCAAAAGGATTTCAATTGTCAGAGAATGAAAATTATGTTTGCAGGTTGAAGAATGCCTTGTATGGTCTCAAACATGCCCTCAAAGCATGGTATTATAGACTGGAAAGATACTTACAACAACAAGGGTTCATGAAAGGGAATGAAGACAACAACCTCTACATCAAGGTAAATCAAGACACTATTTTGTTAATTGAAGTTTATGTTGAGGATATTATATTTGGAAGTGATGATGATAGAATGAGCCAAACATTTTCAAAGAACATGCAGGATGAGTTCGAAATGTCATTACTTGGAGAAATATATTTCATTTTGGTTCTTCAGATATGTCAAAGCAATCAAGGCATTTTTATCTCTCAAACCAAGTATATCAGAGAAATGCTAAAGAGGTTCAGAATGAAATATTGCAAACTAGTCAATACTCCTATGAAAACTAGTTGTAAGTTAACTAAAGATGATGATTCAAAGGCTACAGATCAGAGGAAGTACATGTCAATGATTGGAAACTTACTTTATGTGACAACATCCAGACCAGATGATCATTGCGAGATCATGTTCAAGTTATTGGTTAAAGTAATCCAGTTGATCGTCAACACTTTCATTCTATTCAATCACATTCAACTTCATCTTCTTCTATCATTCATGTCTTCCTGAAGATATTTTTCCTTGACACGTAGTGGACTTGCCATGATGATTCATTCCTTTGATCTTGGAGGATGTTTCTTGCTATTAGATCTTTGCTTGCTTCACTTATTTTAGAGTGGTGTGTGTGAAGAGTTTGGAGACAAACATGTTCTGCAAATTATTACTCTATATTGAATTTCTTACCACTTCATTATGAACATACAATGTTGTCATTGTTGGTAATTTTGCATTGATTCTTGATAGTAGTAGGTGTCCTCTCCTTGCACCTTACTAAGGATCTAGCTTTAACGTATTGATGGTTTCCTCTAGTGTTCCACTCATCATATTATCCTTGATAGTAGTAAATTTTGACATTATCTTTGCCACTTAACCAAAATGATTGAAGTTTTCATTAATGGGGAATGCAATGTAATGCCATCTTCTTCCAAATGTGTTTATTACATCTATGATGTAATGATTGTCTAGTGGCCACATTTATTATTGTGTAGCCTATCACTAATATGATTACGCGAACATCATTATAAGGCATTTATACACACAATGAGGCATCATTGGACTTGTGAGATCTCAAATATTTCACATTATTGTCCTATTATTCTTATGTAACACAACTCCTTCCTCAACTCAAGTGCTCATTCCTCTAGTCAAAATTATGGGGGAATATTAGAATGTGTTTTAATTTTGTCTAGTGGCTTGTTGTAACTTTGTACTTAGTGTCATAATTATGATCATTATAAAATCACTTGTGGGGCACTTGAACATGTAGCATGGCCTCACTAGACTTTTGTAATATTGCACATGTTTACATGGAAATAGCGTTGGGAGTAATTTGGTGGTGACCTATCTCTTGAGTAATAATGAACTACATTCATAGGTGATTCTTATCCACTACCTCTCCCTTATCTCTTGATGAGATTATCATCAACCTTTGTGGATTGGTTGATATCCACTCATGATTATGCCTTATGATCAATGGTCTAGGTTTCTCTTGGTTACTATAAATTGAGGCAATTGGTCTTAAGTCAAAAGAGAGTGGAGGGTGGCTTATGGTATTGATCATTATATTGGACCCTATGGTCCTTAGGCTACATCATCCATATACTTGATAGTATTCTCTAACAATTGTAATTGGGAGAGGTGTATGAAGAATAGAAGGCCTTACTTCCATGGATGTTTCCACACCTTGGGGTTTCACCATGTAAATTCTCTTGTCTCATCTCTCTTATTTGATAGATCTTATTTTATTTGTTTAATGTTTTTCATAGGAGTTTATATATGATAGATCTTGGTAATTTGTTTCTACATACTTTTCCCGATATTTCGTCCAAATCTATGTGAGTATGCATGAGTCTAATTGTCATGTATCAAAAACAATATCATTGTATTTTATGGATGTAGATAAGAAATTAATGGTGTTATATACAACAACAACCAATATTCTAGAGGCTAGTTGGACTATAGATAGGAGAAATGCAAGGAAGAAGATCATCTAACTTGGTAAATGGTGATGTGTGGTCGTCTAAATTCAGGAAAGGGGGTTAAAGATTGAATATCATATCATGGATAATTGTAACTTCAAATCATGAAAAGGTTTACTAAAATTCATATCAAACGCACAATTTTATTCGAAAATGATCAAATCTAAATTGTCAATTATCAAATAGAGTGCATGTCTCGTTTATGTACCAACCTTTTTCCACGGGAGTATGAAATATTGGGTTTTTATTTATAGAAAAAACTCTTTGTTGTGTATGTTAAAATTCTCATGAGCACAAAGGGATCATATCCACTAGTGAGGAGTGTCAATTTATTCACTAGTGGCTAAGGTTCAATTCTTGTGATAACTCATTCGATGCATGAGATTACCATGAAGGAACCTAAAGGTAGTGGTCAAACACGTGAGGATTTTATTACACTCCTCAAGTACACATAAGTATATCAAAGTCCACCCTCTTGTCATCCTTAAGACTGGACACTATTCATTATGACCATTAAATGGATCATCATTGATAGTGAAGAAAATTAGAAGCTCAAGTATGCTTAGAGAATAGACCACACACCTAACAATGAATTTGAAGCATTCATCGCATAACAAGGGATAAAAATTATAAAGGAGTGTTCACAAGGATAAATAGTTCTCATTAAAGACTCGAACATAATTATTTGAGCCCCAAACTAGTGAAGAGTTCCCTCCTTTCTAATGATAGCTCTCATTTTTCAAAGCATTGTCCTACTACTAAAATAGTTCCATGAGATATCTTTCTCTATCAAATGAAACAATTTTAAGGTAGAAGAAATGGAAAACAAAGGAGCGTTAGGAATTGAAGTTTGACTATGGATATGGTTGGAGGAATGGGAAAGCATAATCACCACCCTAATTCCATGATGGTTTTTAATCTTTTTTGGAAAGAGGGGGACAAGGCATAGATCCATCCTCCCTGGGAACTAGTATCATCACTGTCAAACCCATGGATCGTCATCATTATATGAACTCAATGTGTCTTTCAATGATTCATCTCCTTAGAGAATCAATACAATATGCAATCATCATTTCGTTTGAAGTGTGGTGTTTATGGAAAACCGAGATTGCAATCTCTTCATATTTTAAAAGATAGATAGCCATTAATGTACATGAATTGGGCTTTCAATTTTGCATTTATCAAGGCATTTTCCCAAGAAAATCTCATTTTCATCCTTCTTGGTTTCATTCTAGAGAAATCCCAATAATTTGCCTTCATTCCTTCTTTAAGGGAAGCTCACAGAGTCATAGTTTGGTGGACTCTCAGCACAGTGCTCCCACAATTTAAGCTTGGCACCTATAAGCGTTATAGATAATTGTGCTTGTTGTCTAGCCACCATAGTGGATGCGCAAAAGGTTCATTGTTGTGTGAAATATTGCTCAAAATAAATTGCAGGCATGAAGGCTAGCCTATATACAATGGTAAAACAAAAAGAAGCATGGAGACCCCAGTTGAGTATCAATTATATAAAGCTAACAAGGCAAACAATCTCCTCTCCATCGATGTAGCCAAGCACAATTCGACTTTGCAACACTGTGTCAATAACCAAGAAGCATCCATGTTATTACAATAGAAGGTGTAATAGATAAATCTTATTGTGTATACACTACTAGGAAACAAGGATTAAGCATATGTTTCTAATGTTAATTTATGGGCCATTTATTTTTTTAAATCCACAAAACCTCACTAATTGCAAGCAAGTTTTTTATGGATTTAGTGGAGGTTTTCCAAAGCTTCTGCAAATATTTTTGTCTTGCGGCTAGAGTTTTTTGCTAAGGAATTTATTTTCAATGCATTAATATAAATATGACACATCAATGCACCAATGTTATAGGAGCATTTTCAATAATAGGGCACCTGGGTGTTACAATGCTCTGTAATAGATTTGAAGCACCAATGCTCCAAAACCAAGGGGGAGCACCACTAGCGTTGAAGGTTGGTGTTCACTTTTTCTTGTAAAACAAAAATTTTATGATGTGACACAGCTCAGAAAGACTACTAGTTTTGATGAATACCTTCATAACAATGATCTCTATTCAATTTCTTCTTGTTCTTTGATTTGTTAGAGTTTTTTTATTATTGCATTTTCTATTGTTTTTATTGCATGTGATGCATTGACTGCAAATGTACGACAAGTCATTTACTTGATCGAAAATGTAGGAATTGTGCGTGGGATGGTGGTTGGCCTATCTTCACAAGGAGTTCATATTTGGATCACCCACGTATATTAAAGAAAGCAATGTTTTACTCAATAATAAACAGATGAAAAACAACACACTTTGGTTTAGTCAAATTCCTTCCATAAAATTAGATCCATGTTATATTATCTAATCCATAGAAATTTGTACAAAGTTTTAGTAGTATATTGGTCAATAGATAGAATTTGTTAATAGAATTTTGATTTGACATTATTTAAGGTTAGAAAAATACATTAAGTCATCCAATGTTTACAATTTCAAAGAATCTTACCTAAAAAATATTTAAAAGAGATTTTGGTTTCTCAAAATTAATCGAGACATCCATAAGAAAAAATATTCATAGAAAATTACCTCAAAATAGTTATTCTTTGAACTTTGCATTGTAGAAGCTCTTCACCCACACATTATGCACACTTTTCTCCCTCTATTTATTTCATATGGCATTCTAGGTACAGTCCAATGGAGCAATATAATACACCCTTGAAATTTAACAATTCCTTATGTAACTAGTACCTGGATCCCCAATATTGTAAGTTTCAACCTCTCCTTCTTCCTACCCACAGAGTGTTTTGAAAATGAGCTAATTTGATGTATTTAGCTTCTAAATCACTAAAAAAATTAAAATGACACACACACACACACAAATATAACTGGCAATCGAGTTTATGAGAAAATATCCATAAAACAAGGAATATATATATATATATATATATATATATATATATATATATATATGAATTTGTCCTCATAAACTCAATTGTTTTGCACACACACATTGCTAAACTAAGAACAAACTCTCATGATTAAAGCCTAGTGGGATAGCTTGAGTGGTTGAGAGCTATGAATAGCTAGTAGGAGGTCTTGGGGTCAAGTCTATGGGACGGTTTCCTCTGCATATGTGAGAATCACTCGATGCCCCTACTAGGTTAGTGTAAAATAGTTTACATAATCAAATTTACATTGGGTATCATCCCTAGAATGAAGGGAATTGTATGGGAGTTTCTTGGGGATGTATTTTCCGAGGAAAAAAATGAACTCTCATGATCTCCATAGTGAAACTAAGCATTGGACAATTCTTAAAACGTTATGTAATGAAATAATTTGTCATATTTGTGATTTTCATAAGGTGGAGGACAAAAATAACTTTCTCTTCGAATGTCTTTTGTTTCCCACATTAGATCTCAATTTCAAAATATTTCTAACAATATCGACCTTCTTAACTTGTTCAAAATCATTTCCTCTAAGAATGTCTTTCGTTTCCCACATTAGATCTCAATTTCAAAATATTTGTAACAATGTTGACTTTCTTAACACTTTAACTCATCAAAACTATGGAGAATTACTGAACCTTCAATAAAACGTTGAAGAAAACCAATTAATTCCTTCCATTTTTCTTCCAAAGTTGGTCTGAGTGGAAGGTAACAACCATCATCATCATCGTCATCATCTCTCTCTCTCTCTCTCTCTCTCTCACACACACACACACACACACACACACACACACACACACACACACACACACACACACATACACACACAAGAGTATGTGTATAGAGGTATTGTTGT
>JASDQU010013090.1:138856-166296 GCA_032191745.1 Picea mariana | reverse complement strand
CACACACACACACACACACACACACACACACACAAGAGTATGTGTATAGAGGTATTGTTGTAAGAAGAAAATCATGAGTAGGAAGTTGTCTAACCTCTCTCTCTCTCTCACACACACACACACACAAACACACACACAAACACACACACAAGAGTATGTGTATAGAGGTATTGGTGTAAGGAGAAAATGATGATTATGAAGTTTTCTAACCCATAAAATTTACAAGTTGGCAATTTTTTTTTGATGATAACAATTAACTTTGTATTGGATAAAAAATTATAGCCTAGTCGTACAACATTGTAATACAATCCAAAAAAGGGGCTACTGCCCATATGCACAAACTACTAGTGTTGGTCCAAAAAACATGAATATTATGTGTCCTTACTATAAACTAAAGTACTTGACAAGTTTAATGTTGAATAAACTATCCCAAATGAAACTCTACTCAATAATACATTACATACTGCAAAAAATTCTAAAAATCAATCCCATGAAATGCATCTTCAGGCACCCAAATTTCCCTCTTGATATCCTCATAGCTCATGGTTTTGGTCAAATGGTCCTTTGGGTGCATGTATACTCCAATAGCTTCTAGAGCTAGCTTGGGTAAGTTTAGGAATTTAGTCTTTCTTCCTTTGGGGCAATACTTGCAAAGAATTACGAGACAAAGAGAGATTGGATTACCTCCCTAGGTAAGTTTAGAAAGTTAGATAGATGAGAAACACGCAAAGCCACAAAATCCACCTTCAAATCTAACTCCAGGTTATTGTATTGGATTTACATAATGTTATCCCCTAGCCTAGGGATAACTAAGGAGATTATGTCTCGAGGCCCACAGGTCCTAGACATAGAGTACCGAGAGCCATACTGACTTGAGCCTAACCCTAGAGGGCCCATCTTTCTTCTTCAGCACCTCCATCATGTCAGGAACAACAACATCCATCCCATCGACCTGGTCCTTCAACAACAGTGGATCTTGCTCCATGAGGTAATGAGTCCGGGTATCATGGTATGTGTCACTTTGATTCTCAAAACATTTGAATATGTGCATTTAATTATTTTTTCTTTCGACATGTGCTTGAATTTTATGCCTTTCCACTTGTACCTAGGGGGAATGACATGATGCCCTAGAAAGTTGTTTCCCTTAGGATTTGAGTTTCCACTGGGTGGGTTCATGAAAGTTCATCATCCATTCCCACCATACTTATCACTTTTCATCATTTTCCCTCTCATCCATCCCTTACATTGGTTCGGGCATTGGGTTTTCCAAGATAGCAAAGGGTTGTACCTTGCCTTGTGGGAAGAAGGGGCTAATGGCCCAAAGGGTAAAATTAGTTGGCAAAAGATAAATTCCAAAATAAAAAAACCTTTAGATGCTTCGCCCAGGGATCCTCGAGAAAGAAATAAAAGCTTCTTGGCAAGAAATGGAGGGACCCATAAAATAATAAAATCAAGACCTAGTTGGAGGATAGGGGGTCTCATCACGAGCCAACCTATTAGGTCCATGGGCATGTAGCAGTATGACACTGCCATTCATTTGGTCACCATGCTAGGGTAGTGGCTCTTGGTGGGTAACACTGTCACCACTGGTCACCGCGCCAGGGAAGTGTTCCCCAACTACTCCCTTGAAATAAAAAGCAATAAGATAGAAAGGTAAAAGGCATTGAATGGGATTGTAAACATTTGCATCCATGACAAGGCGCAACTCACCCTCTTCAGAGGCACCCATAGACAAGCCATACATTTCCTTGTCATCACTGCACCCATTTCTCAAACATCCCCATACCACCTCATCCACTTACATGACCTGGATTTGTCTTCACCTGGTAACATCCCACATCCAATGAGAATTATCCCAATAGGGCCTCTTGAAACCCTCTCCAAACCTGGCTTGTAGAATAGTATAACGTCTTTGAGAATATGTCTGAGAAAGGGGGTTTTTATGCACATGTTTATATAAATTGATTATTAGACATGATTGCCATTGCTATGATCCATGTGACTTATGAGCCCATGGAGGGCGTACTTGTTGTTGTCACAGGGCCACACTTGATGGACAGGTACACATGGGGATATGATTAGTTCGGACCTCCGTAGGGATAAAATCCCACCAGATGGATGATGGGACCCCAACCATGGGCAGACACATATTAGAGGCTTGCACCAGAGAGAGAGAAGGACGTTCCATCAAAGACAGCCTGGTAGGCCTAGACCCAAGGGGGTCTTTCCCTCCCTCTATGATGTTGGCCTTGGAAGGCCCATGACGTCACCTTGGTGATCCTTGATGTCACCCAACATTTGAAGGACACTTTGGAGGCATTTGTTTGCCAAGTGGCATGTGTGGCTTGATCCAGGGGCCTTGGGAGGCCTAATGTTTTGCTCCTGGAGGCCAACGTTTCACCTGAGAGGCCCAACGTCACCCTAGAAGGGTATGACATCACCTCTTTTGCTTTATTTAGGTTTTAATTTGTCATTTTATGTAAAAAACTAGATATTACATGTAAACTGGCCATGTTGGCCTTTTTGACCTAATTTTGTAAATTAAAGGTCATTTTCACTGTATAAATAAGGGGTTTTCCCCTTGTATTTATCATCATCTTTCAATCACACTAAGCGAGGTTTGAAATTTGTGCCCTACTTAGGGTTTATTGGATGAAATTTGGTGTGCACTTCTTGAAGGAGGCCGATTTTGGTGTATTTTGGCATTTTTCTTGGTGGAAAGTCTTCAACTAGGCCTATTGCTAGATTATTCTTGGTGAATGTAAGTAAATTTATGCAGTTATTCTTCATTTTGAATGGTTATGGTACATTTATTTTGCATTTCTTCCAATATTATGAAATTGCTAGATTAAAACCCTAGGAGGTTAAAGCACGTGTTATTGTTCTTGACTTAACAACTTTTCACCTACGAGATTGTGCTAGAAACCCTACTTTATTGAAACTTTGTGCTAAGGGCCCTGCCATTGCAACACCCTAGCATCATTTTCTTCATCAATCTGTCATTTACTTCATCCTTGAGCTAAAGAAGGAGGAAAACCACTAGGGCCTAGGGTTACCTACTTCCTAGTGGCCATCCCCCCCCTAGGGTTTAGCGATTGAGGCCTTGGGTTACCAACACCTCAATCATTGAATTTATTTTCTCTAGCTCTCACATTAACAATTATTCCTTCAAGTTTTTTGCTGCTAAAAGTGAATCCATTAACCCTAAAGGCACTAATCTAGGCCTTGCACTTGATTGATTGATGAAAACAACTCTCAAAACTTTTACCTCCAGCTATCTACTAACTTTTTCTAACCCTAGAGTAGACTAATTTACTAACCTACTTGTTGTTGTTACAAAATTAAGCTACATCCATTTATTTCAGCAATAAAATCACTTAAAAGCAATTGCAAAGTTGATCTATACACTGCCTAATTAGCTTCCGACAACTGCTAGTACATCGCTATTATTGAGTTATTATTTTTGGTCACTTTGAAGCTCTTTCAAGGCATTTATTGTGAAACTATTATCTTATAAACATTGTTGTTATAAATTTTTGTTTGCTTCATCTTAGATCAACTATTGCTTTTATTTACAAGTCCATGGTTTTATGGAGCACTAACATCAAATTTTACTTGCAAAAGATATTGCCTTCTTGTTGCTTTGTTCTAGGCATGTACATATAAGCACATCCCTGCTTCATTGGTTAAAACCTTGGGACTTTCTTATCAGTGTGAGTTGTGAGAGGGGATACCTTTACAAACACTTTAACCTTTGTCTTCTCAAACCCCCAGGTCACCGGGGACGTCTCCCCTGGGCCATCAACCCTAAATAGAAATAGGTATCTTATTAAGGTGATAGTGATAGGATAACCTCCTGTTACACTAATTTTCCTCCCTTATCCTTTCCCTTTGGGACAAGTACAAATTGCACGATAACATAACACATAAAATCCATCAACTCTTACTCTAACTCCTAAAGTATCCTTAATTGAACAATAGTTTGAATAGAAAAATGGTCTCATTCCTAGATTCCATCAATAATTTTCCTTCCCACTCCTCATGCCATTAGTACCACTAGAGGTCAGAAGACACCACCAACTATTGTGCCTCTATTATCCAATGCTTGTATCTCTTGATGCTATGATCAAATTCACACCACGTCAGTTGCCTTCGTGGTGTATGATTATATGAAGGAGAATAGGGGTAATCCAAAACAAAATTCTTCTAGAAACCACAATAGCCACAATGTCCCAAAATGTATTCCAAATCCCTCCCAACTTTTTAGAATCAACACCATGGAAAACACTTGAGCACCCATTGTCATGGTAGATGGGAGCTAGAAGGAGGGGTGAAACTTCAAACTCATGCAATACCACCCGGAGAGAGAACCACATGCAATACAAGGATGAAACATTAAACCCTTAATACCTCTAAGTACCAACATTGAGTGTCATCAGAAGAGAGAGGATAGTAAATGCCTTAAATTCCTATGTAATAGTGACCAAACATATGGATGAAAAATTCATAATGATTAATTAAATAAATAAGAGTTTGGGGGAGGGGATTGAGAATAGAGTACCCCCGTCTTAATATTAAATTTCTCTCTACCATGCTCTTACCATTGTTAGCTAGTCAGACAATTTCTTGATTATGAGCTCTAGGAAATTGGCAGAACTATACTAATTCAAAATACTTCACTTTTACTAGGATTCTCTAAACCAAATGAGAAATGGGTTTACGATATTGAGTGGTGAAGTAGGAACCTTATTATTATCAAAGACACCCACTATTATTGCCTCACTTACCCCTTGCATCGTGATTTGTTGCACTCCTTTATCAACTACTAAAGGTGTGGCCTCGTTGTTAGTGGAAGCTCCTAGTACCCATGCAAAATATGTTTCTACTTTTTCTTTGGGATCATAAATAATCCCCCACACCGACTACTCCTACAAGTTGTTGGTTTTACTCTACGTCAATGTTGACGGTTTCCTCTCCAAAACCACATGTACAAAATGTTTAAAATAGACAAAAACATCCAACTTGAATGTAAAATTTCAATACCAAGTGCCACCTTTCTCAAATAATATGAAATAAGAAATAGGAGCTCCAAAACAGACACAAAACACCAATACTCCAAAATACACACAAAGAACCTATTAGGAATATTAAATTAGGGATATCATATAATTATTAAATTATTATAAAAAGACCAATACTCCAAAATACACACAAGGAACATATTAGGAATATCATATAATTATTAAATTATTAATTTATTATTAAAAAATATTCATACTAATTGGTTAATATTTTTCAGTCATTGTGTATTTACTAATTTTTATGACTATTTGATATTGATTGATTGAATTTAATAAATACATGATGATTAAAATGTAATGATTACAAAGCTTATTTTAAATATTTGATAAAGTATCAAAGCATTCTAAATATTAGTTATTCCATTTTTTGTTTATGAATTTCTTTACAATCATTTAATGTTTTATGGGAGTTATGATAACTTCACATATTTAAACTTTATATATATATATATTTATTTTTTTATTGGAAATTTTAAAAAATAAATAAATTGAAATATTTTTCCCAAGAAAGAAATCTTTATATTTGATATTTCAAGCGTGGAATTAGAATACACACTTAATAACCTTAAAATTCTAAAAGTTTATATAATCTTAGTACTATCTTGAAATAGTCTCTTTCGCTATCTTGTTACTAATTATTACAATATTCTTCAACTCTCTTAGGGAAACCTTCAAAACTCTTTCACAGCAATCTTTATAACCTTAAGGATCTATCAAAAAAAATAAGGCAATGAACCTGCACAAAACAAAACTGAAACTTTTTACGACTCCTACATTAGTAGAGTGATCTTTCAATATTTGAAATTGAGTCCCTCCTTCGAACTCTTTCTCAAATAAGAACCCCTCCTGCAACAATAAAGTTTCCTTAGTTATTCGACTTTTATGTTGAATTATCTATAAGTATGAGTAAAATATAGATCATTAAAAGTGCTCTTTATCTCCAAAACTTGATTCATGATTAAGCTAACAACATGTTTTCAATTCTATAATTATTATTCATCCAATCCATGTACATCTTGGAATATCCAAATACTTGCAAAACTTTTAAATGTTTGTCTATAATTGTTTTCAAAAAAAGAAACAATGCATAAAATTCAACTCGATTAATCATTCCTTGCCTAGCAACATATTTCAAAGAAATATAATGTGAATATTAAAAGAGAAGGATAAGCCCTACCCTATGCATACCTAGGATTCCTTGATATGCCCCATTAAAGAAGTCCCAAGCCTTGTCATAATCAATATTCGGTTCTTTTGGTGCTCTTTAAGGATTTTCTTTTGGAGCTTTCTAGTTCCCCTCAAAAGATGTCCTGATTTTGAGAGCAACTTGCGCTAGAGTCATGTCAAGACCTTGAAAAATCATGTTATTCCTTGATAACTAGATACATTGTATTACAAATAAGAAGTTGTAAAGTGTGTGGTGGGATCTTCTCTCGTCTTGCCATCGAATTTTTGAATGTCTGCTAGAATTTTGACTTGAACGACCGAGGAAATGGGATTTTGCACTATGGGATCGTTCGTGATTCTAGATAAATCGGGTAGTTCTAGAGTTGCCAGAAATAGCAACTGAGTGTTTACGAACATATTTTGGTCTAAAAGAAATGGCATGTTGAGACCGAAAGGACCATATGGACCTCCCATATGCAGACTAAAGGTAGGAAAATAACCTCTTTGATAAGGATTTCCTATAGGTATATAACCGCCTCCCTGGTAAGGATTTCCCATTAGCATAAAAGCACCCCCCTATTGAGGGTTATTTGGGGGATTGGTGCCCCTAGCCAAAGGATCTTTTACAAGGATGTTAATGTTCCCCATAAGGGGTACGTTACCGGGGTCATTACTGCTCCCAAGTAGTGGGGGGTTTCCTGTAACAAGGGATTGTTGCTTCCAAGGAAGGGAGGGATTCCATGGGTATTGTTGCCCCCAGTGTTGGGAGTACCCAAAGGGACATTGTTGCCTATAGGGAAGGGTGTACCCCAAGGGACATTGTTGCCCCTAGGGAAGGGATTTTTGCTAGGTTGATTAATATTAATTCCACTATTCCAATTCCATCTAAATGGGGAGTGAGTACTAAGTGTGTTTTGGCCAGTTGGTGGGTTACCGGAAGAGAAGACAAAACCACTCCCTGGATTAGCCGCATAGCTTTGTCCTACATTGGATTGTGAACCAGAGGCATGGGTTTAACGAATGCTAGGCTAGGCATTGGATGAAACTGGATGGACTACAAGCCGATTCCAAAGAGAAAATGGTGCTTGAGGTGGTGTAACGAGTGGATTTCCTGCTTCGGTGGCTGATGATACATGTCGGGTTCAAGCTCCACCCATTTATGATAAAGGTGGGTTTCCTACTCCACTTAGTGAATATATAAGTGGATTCCCAGGTCCACTAGTTGATGGCACCAATATATTTACTAGGATACCGCTTGGCATGCTAGACACTGTGGGAGTAGAAATTGGAGCAGTAAAAGCAGTGTTGCCACTTGACATAGGTGTATTTAATGTTGAAAAAGGGTCACCATCAGGATAATAATATTATTTCCTTGATACATGGGGGAAAGATTCAGGTAGAGGAGAGGTGTAAGGAGGGTTAAGATGATCTTCACTTATGGTTACATCTCCATAAGGATCATCTCCTATTATGAGATCTTCCACATCAGTAGTATTGGTGTCTTTGGATATTGAATTCATCCGTTGTCTGAAAAATGGTCAGAGGTCTTCATAGTCAAGTATGGATAACCTAGTGGCAATTCTAGAATGATGACATGGTATATTTCACACAAAAAGTGGGGAAACTTCTAACTTAGGTTGAGGACAAGGACAACTGATCGATTACCGGGCAATTGGTCGTTCGTCTTGATAGGATATTTTCGGACCAAACCCAACAATTATTCTGGAATGAAGATAGGGTAAGTCAGCTACGATGGATAATATAAAAGATTAAATAATTAAAACAAGCAATCCTATGGCCAACAACGAAACCAATACATAGAGCACACACCTAGCCAAATATGAGATATCAAGTAAACAAACTAGTGGGTCTAAGGGTATTCCGAAGAAGGGATGTCAAGTCGTCAGTGAAGATACAAGAAGCAGTTATGATAACCATCACACAACATCCCCCCAAGGTGAAAGTAAGATCCCACATGCAAATACACTCCCTAGTTCGTTGAAGCAGAGATTCAACGTCTGCCTCAGGTACCACAAGGATTCCCATTTGTAGTCACTCGTGTAGTTACCTATGACATGCCAGTAAGGATAGTGTTATCGCACAAACTGTAGGTTGGGAAAAGCCTAGCCCAATCCACGAGATGGAGATAACTGTGGGAGAGTCTACCCACTGTCACCTTAGATAAACCCTCCACTCACTTTAGTGAAGGATAAATCCAACACAAGGGGGGAATACCTAGTGACCCTAGGGAGAAATGAGATTGAAAGTGAGGTTATGGAAGTGAAGCCCTTATAGGTCACCTTGCGGAGAGATGGAAGGCTTTGGGAAGAAGTCTCGTTGATGAGGGAATGTTTCCAAGAAGTAGTGTACCTGTAGAAGATAGTTGTACCTGCCCGAGACACAAGAAGAGACGAGAATACAAGCCTAAATATTAAGTGGAAAAGCAAGTTAAGATTGTTGACTGCAGTAATCACGAATATATATAAGCAAGGAATAAAGCTAATTACTGCATACATAACCACTCAAAGCATCAAATAAATATTGAGAAATGAAGCATAAAACACGTAGATTAGTTTCCAATACTTTAACAAAAAAATTAGTGGTATTAGAGGGTTGTTGTATGATGTTTTCAGAGTATATTTGTAACAACCAAGTGGCTGTAGGAAATATTTTCTACAACAACAAGTTTTAACCATGAAAATAATAAAGTAATTTGACAAAAAGTTCATGTAATGTCCCTTTCCGAATAGGAGCTCCAAAGACGAGGCTTAATAGTCTAAACAACCCCGTTAGACTATGTCCAAGGCCATACATGGGTAAACAAGGTTACTAGAGGTCACTTTAGCTGAGGGTGTTATAATTTGAAAGTGACATTGAGCTAAAAGTGACTATAAGCGCTTTTAATACAAAGTGAGATAAAAATAGGTTAACAACGAATTAGGGTTTCAGGCAGCTATAAGGAAAGGTAAAGTGACCGAATTCATCATTATGAAGAATTTGACTTGTCAGTGAGGAGAGAGGTGCATCTCAAGAGAGATCTTGTGGATTCCAGGAGGAAGACACCCAAAGGTTGATTTTGGTGTTGAGAGACACACCCTAGTCACTGGGAAGATCACCCATATCTTCCATTGTACTTCAACAATAGTTATCCAGTTGCAGCAGTGAGGGCGCAACTTCTGAGCATCAATTGAGTCGACTTGTCCCAGACAGGGAGTATCCAGGGATTCCCCTCCGACCTAGTTGAGAGGAGGGAAGGATGTTTCTATTTCTTGTTTTCTCGACGAATTTCGACAAAGAAATCATCTTTGGTGCATTTCTCAGCCATTGAGGGTGCGACAGCTGGGGAGGACACAATTGGGATTCTCGAGAGATAATTAGATCAGATCCAGAGAAAACCTTCTGACCCATTTCAGAGGAGCCTAGGGTGCTCAGTTTGAGACCCTTATCATCTGATTCTGATGGGGGAATCACTAGGGTGTAGTTTCCAGCAACAAAGGGGGCACGTTTCCCTAGGGGGATCCATATGACATCCAGACATATCAGTCGAGGGTCGATTATCAGTTTTCCAGTCATCGGGACTAAGTGAGAGAGAAGGGCGCTCAGTTTGAGATAGTTTCCAGGAATATCTGAGGAGTTTAGCCACTAGTGTGAACTTTCTAGTCTTGCAACAATTGTCGTATGAGTTGTCATAGCTTGCAGTAGATTCTACAACTCATCCATCAATCCAACAAAATTCTTCTATTATCGGGTATTATTGTTTTAGTTTGCTTATTGTAGTCTGGCTAAGATCCTTTTCTCACTAATCTAGATGAGAGATTTATTTTTCTCAGCCACATTAGACATTATAATCCGTAGAAATATCATAATATATGATTTGTCGTCTTTTATTTCATTTACTATATATATGCTTATTCATATGTTGTAAACACTCATTTATCTATACACACATGCAAAAAACACCAAGGATGTTAAAACCCGTTGCTTAAACACATCCAGAAACCTTCGGTGTATCATATTAGACAACATACATAGAAAATTAGCAACATTTCCTAGACTAGCTAGATCTGGGATATTACAATGGTATCAAAGATTTATTCCTTCCATTCTATGACTAAAGACGATGAGTTCAACCAGTGAGCCAGAGGGTCACAAGCATTTAGTTGACGAGTACGTCACTTACAACAGACCCAGGGAGAGGATACCTAGACCGGATTTTCCCCATTTTCCTCCCAGTTCAGAGGAAGAGGAAGAGGCACACAAGGAAGTAGAGAGAAGGGCAGAGCATGAGGCAGAGAGGATGTTGGGAGACATATATGAGAGACCAGAGGGCAGTGGAAAGGCCCCCATGGAACCATAGGCAACCTTCATGCAGGTACTCAACAATCTGGTAGTTAGTCAGCAGGACATGACTTAGTCCTTGGCGCAGATGGTTTATAGATTGGATACAATGGGAACCTCGGGCACACAATACCCACATGCAACACATGAGAACTCAAGGGCAGGCAGTAGACCCCAGTCACCTACTTGTACATACACCTCTTCGAGTAGGATTCCCAGGCCATTGTTCTCGAGTTTCTAGAGGGCACCCTCTGTAGCAGCACAACAACCAATAGCACAGAGGCCTCCCACTCAGGAAGAGGACATTGTAGAGTATAGGAGGGAGTATGCAACATTGGGATGTGATTTCCATCAGGACATGACCTTGGTCAAGTACTGTGGACTCAGGCTCAAGAACCGCCCCAGAGAGCCTCAAAGAGGAGGACAACAACAACATCAAGGGAATAACTTGGATTACATCCAGAAAGTTGGTAAACTCACCATACCTTCTTTTGACGGATTGTCCAAATGCAGTCCCAAATCTTGGGTAGAAAATCTAGACACATACTACAAGCTCAACCAGATGACTGAGACAGAGGCCATCAATTTTGCTACCCTACACTTGCAGGGTGAGGCACACGAGTCATGGCATCATGGACTAGTGGCATTGTGTCACAATCACATAATTTCCTACAGGGATTTCATAGAGAGGCTCATGGACAGGTTTGACAAGAGGGATCCAGATATCCACTTCAAGGATCTAGCCCAGTTGAGATAAACTGGCACAGTAGAGGCATTCATCACGAAGTTTTTGTGGGTAGCAGTGACAGTGAAAGATATCTCAGAGCCCAATTTGATTATGTTATTCACAGACGGGCTAAAAGAACCCTTGAGAGGATGGGGGAAGGCATACATACTTCACACTTTTTAGTATGCCATGTTATGCACTTGAGATTTGGCAGACTCAACACCGAAGACTAAAACCTTTCCCAAACCCTTCATACCATAGAAGGACCGAGACAAGAATTCGTTCCAAAGAGAGTGGAAGGGAAAGGAGAAGTTGGATGATGAGACAAGGTGAGAGCTTATGAAGATGAATCTATGCTTCACTTGCAAGGACCCTTGTGCTCCCCTTGGGTCCCAGGCCACAAGTGCATGGGTAAGGGAAAGATCCATTATATTGAGGTGGCATCTAATAGTGTGGATAATCAGGAGGAGGAGAAAGACAGTGGATCCACTAGCTCAGAGGAGGAGCCATCACAGGCAGAGGAGAAGCCTCCCCAGAGACCACCGATATTGGAAGGAACCCACCCACTAGTATCACCACAGCCTCCTGAGCAGGCTAACATATGGAAACCAACAAAGGGAGGAGTCATAGAGACCATTTCTGGTGTTCCCATGTATGACACCCTCTGGATCAAAGAGACTATTCAAGGGCAGCGGGAAATCACCATGACAGATGGTGGGGCCACCCACAACTTCATTGATGCTTCATTGGTATCGAGACAGTCCCTTCAGATAGAGGAATTTGATGGGTTTGATGTTGTAGTAGCATATGGCCACACAGTGGAGTGTCTAGTAAGAGTTTCAAAATTGGAGATAAGGCTAGGTAAATACACCATGAGAGACACATTTTATGTAGTTTACCTATATGACACAGATGTGGTGTTGGGAGTCCAATGGTTGATCACCTTGGGTAAAATTACCACCAACTACCAAACCTTGGAGATGGGGTTCAAAGACAGTGATGGGAAGAGGATTGTACCAAGGGGAATGTCGATAGGGGCACCCAGGGCAGTTTCACATAAGAGGATGGAGAGGATCTTCAGGAATGGGGAGGTAGCATATGTCGTAGAGTGCTTGATCACTACACAAAGGGATTCATAGGGTTGACAACAATATCAGACAAAGATCAAAAACTTGTTGGGACGACATCAATAGGTTTTTGGTTCGATTCCACTAGGGAGACCACCTGACAGAGGGTTTGAGCACACCATTGAGCTGGAGGAGGGGGCCAAACCTATGATCACACCACCCTATCTTCATCCTAGGAGGTTCAAGGATGCGATAGAGAAAGCAATTAAGGAATTGCTAGCGATGGGGCACATCAAACCTAGCAGCAGTCCATTCGCTTCTTCAGTTTTCTTAGTTATGAAGAAGGATGGTACCATGAGGATGTGCATCAAATACCAAGCCTTGAACAAGAAAACCATAAAGAACTGGTATCCTATTGCTCGCATCGATGATTTGATGGATGAACTACATGGGGCAGTTTTCTTCTTGAAGATTGATCTACGCTATAGATATCATCAGATCAACATCCGAGAGAAGGACATAGAGAGTATCACATTTCGATGCCACTTCGGGCATTTTGAGTTCCTGGTTATGCCATTCGGGATAACCAATGCACCAACTACATTTCAGTCTTGCATGAACCACATATTTAGGAATCAGTTAAGGAAATCAGTCTTTGTATTCTTTGACGACATCTTGGTTTACAACAAGACATGGAAGGAACTATTTGAGGCAATTGGATAAGGTACTCAACATCATGGAGGCATAGTCGATATATGCAAAAGAGTCCAAGCGTGAATTCAGTGTGACATAACTACTTTACTTGGGCCACATTATCAGTGCGTAGGGGGTGAAAGTGCACCTAGAGAAGATCAGGGCATTCTGGATTGTCCAACGCCCCAGAATGTTACAGAGTTGAGGATCTTCTTTGGGATATGCAGATATTACAGGTGGCTTGTCAGGGGGTTTTCTCAGCTTGGAGCACCACTTACATATCTCACCAGATAGGGAGCATTCATATGGACCGACGAGTCACAAAAATCCTTTGATCACATGAAGGAAGTCATGGGCACATGTCTAGTGTTAGCATTACTATACTTCACTTTACCATTTGTATTAGAGTGTGATGCATCCGATGAGGGCATCGAGGTAGTTTTGATGCAGGGAGGACACCCCATTATGATTGAGAGCGGGAATCTTAGTCAACTAGAGAGGTTGTACTCTATTTATGACAAGGAAATGTTGCAATCATGCATGCCTTGACCAAATTCAGACACTATTTGGTGGGAAACAAATTCATGGTCAAAACAGATCATAAGAACTTAAGGTATTTCCTTGAGCAAAAGGATCTCAGTGAGTGGCAAAATAAATTGGTGATGAAGGTACATGCCTTCGATTTCAACATAGAGTATGTCAAGGGGAAGAAGAACATTGTGGCTGATGAACTTTCTAGGAGCCTTGTGACATGTTCTTTGATGGAGGTTTCAACAGATTGGAAATCCCATTTGTTAGTGGAATATTCCAAGAACAAGTTCACTTGTAAGGTTTTGGATGGACAGGTTCAGGATGACAAGTACAGGGTCATTGACGATGTCATATTCTACAAGAATAGAGTCTACCTAGTGCCAGGCTCGGGGCTCAAGAAGAAGATCTTAGCAACAGTTCATGATTCACCACTGGTAGGCCATCATGGGTTTCTCAAAAACTACAAGCAGGTCAGAGAGAGGTTCTCATGGAAGGGCCTCAAGTAGGATGTTATGAGGTACATCAGTGAGTGTGTGACTTGTCAGTAGAACAAGTCAGAGAATATACTTCCGACATGACTACTTCAGCCACTTCCCATTCCGGAGTAGAAATGGGAGAGCATGTTGATGGACTTCATCACTGTAGATTTTAACTTTGTACAATATTTACTGCAAACACATTTTCACTAAAAGAACATAAAATATACAATGGCAAATACAAACATTACACAAATATTTTTCCCTTGGAAACTCAAACCGGGAAAACCAACATATTCTATATTCATTCATAGTGTTACATTGTTTACAATACAATATACATATAGGAGCCAGTGGCATCCAAAACCCTAACCCAATGACCTCGATTAGTCAACAACCTTAATTCCTTAACCGAAAATAGAAAACCATCAGCAAAAACCATGTGCCGAAAAACCACCTAAAAATGTGACACATTTCTCGAGGCATAAATTTTTTTCTCGGGGGGGCATTCACCCCCCTGCACCCCCCCTCAAACCCCCATGCACGCCCGATGCAAGGCAGACACTACTAATTGTGCAAAGAATATAACACATACCCAACATTCTCCCACTTGTTGTTTTCTTTGCATACAGGGGGTTACAAGGTTACATAGTCAACAATCCAGGGCAACAATGCCCATGTATCCTCTACACCAAGAGAACTTCTCAGTTCTTAGATATTTTGTTAATGAATATGAAAAATTCTTCAAAGTGTCTACCTTCATCAGCGACACTTTCTTTTCTTCAACCATGTCTCTCACAAAGTGATATTTAATATCAATATGCTTTGTCTTTGAATGATAAGTCAGGTTCTTTGCCAGAAAAATTGCACTCTAACTGTCATAATCTATCCTTACAACTTGTTGTACCAACCCAATACCTGAACACAATATTTGTAACCATACTGCTTCCTTACTTGAATGAGTGGCTGCCATGTATTTAACTTTTGTAGTTGAAAGTGCCACTACAGCCTGTCTTTTGCTCATCCAACTTATTGCTCCTCCAAATAGGTTAAGCACATACCCACTTGTAGATCTCGTACGATCCATATCTCCAGCCCAGTTTGCATCCACAAATCCATGTATATCCAATACTCTATCCAATCCTGGTCTTCCTTGGTATCACAATCCGTAGCTAGCGGTGCCACGCAAATACCTGAAAACCCTTTTTACTGTTGTCCAATGCTCCTTCCCTGGTTTTGACATATATCTGCTCAAAACTCCCACTGCCTATGTAATGTCTGGTCTATTACAAACCATTGCATACATCAAACTGCCAACTGAACTCACATATGGAACACGAGACATGTCCTCCTCCTCTTCCTGTGTCTCGGGACACTGTTTCGCAAATAACTTTACCCCAACAGGAATAGGAACCTTGACTGGTTTACATTCCTGCATATCAAACCTCTGCAATATTGTCTTGACTTAGTTTCTCTGATTTAACCGAAGTTTCCTCTTTTTATGATCTCTTTTAATTTCCATGCCTAAAATGAAATTTGAAGCACCGAGATCCTTCATGTCAAATTTAGAGGACAACTGAGTTTTCACATCCTGGATAATCTCCTTATTGTTTCCTATCAACAACATGTCATCCACATACAAGACCAAATAAATCAAATGATCGCCAATTAATTTAAAATACACACAATGATCCTCTTTGCTTCTTGTGAAGCCAAGTCCTAGCATATAAGTATCAAATTTTTGATACCACATCCTTGGTGATTGTTTTAAAAAATACAAGGACTTGTTTAGCTTGCATACCGGCTCCTTCTTTCCCTTCACAACATAACCTTCTAGTTGCTTCATATAGATTTATTCTTCAAGATTCCCATGTAGGAATGTTGTCTAAACATCCATCTATTCTACTTCAAAATACAATGCAGCAACAACAGATAACAAAAATCTTATAGAGGTTAACTTGGCAATAGGAGAAAAAATCTCACTAAAATCAATTCCCTCAACCTGGGAATAACCCTTTGCTACTAACCGAGCTTTGTATTTCTCCACTTTTCCTTATGCATTTAGCTTCTTTTTAAATACCCATTTGCTGCCAATGGGATTTATTCCAGCTGACAACTCCACTAGATCCCAAGCCTCATTCTTATCCAAAGATGCCATTTCTTCGTCCATGTCCCTTTTCCATAGATTTGCATCCTCTGAATCCATTGCCTCCCTGACAGTTCTAGGATCATCATAAGTAATAGACAAAGAAAAAATTGAACGAAAATCAGATGGAGTATACCTTTCCGGTAGCCTTCTTTCTCGAACTGATCTTGTCAATACTGGACTATGAAGATCTTCCTCTTTTGATTCTTATTCTTTTGTAGAGTCTGATTCATCATCCTTTAAATCAAACTCTATTTTCTCTGGTTCTTCCTTACTTGGTAGGACTTCCTGTTTAACAACATCCTTCATTTCTCTAAATACCACATCTTGGATATACACTACCTTCTTAGTTTCTAGGTTCCAAAGCTTATAACCTTTGAGATCGTCTTTATATCCAATAAAGATACACTTTTCAGCCTTCTTATCTAGCTTACTCGTGTTTTCCTTTGGAACATGAACATATGCATCGCAACCAAATACCTTGAGATGTGTGAGAGAAGTTTCCTTACTAGTCCATACCTCTTATGGAGTCTTGTCATCCAATGTTGATGAGGGTGATTTGTTGACTAGGTAACATGCAGTACCCACTGCCTCTGCCCATAATTCTTGCCCTAACCCGACACCACTAAGCATGCACCTTGATTTTTCCATCAACGTCCTGTTCATCCTTTCTACAACTCCATTTTGGTGAGGTGTATATGGATTAGTCTTTTGCCTTGCTATACCGCACTTCTTACATAATTCTTCAAATTCATTCCCGCATAACTCTCTGCCATTATCTGTCCTCAACACCTTAATTATTTTCTCTGTTTGATTCTCAACAAGAGCCTTAAACTCTATAAACTTGTCAAAGACTTCAGATTTCTTCTTGAGGAAATATATCCAAGCATTCCTCGAGAATTCATCTATAAATGAGACATAGTACACAGATTTTCCCAATGATGGGACCGACACAGGTCCACAAACATCACTGTGAACTAGTTGTAAAATTCCTTATTCCCTCGTTGCACCAGAGGGGAATCTTACCCGATTCTGCTTCCCATATAGACAATGTTCACAGAAATAAAAATCTAGAGAGAAGTTAGACATACCTTCAACCATACCTTTACCGTGTAGTAGTTGAAGAACCTTCTCTCTGATATGTCCCAGTCTTTGATGCCACAACATAACCTTTTATCCATAGATTGTAGGAGTTCTTTCTTCTTCAACTCCAATATCAAGAACAATGGAACTATTGCACCCATCACTAATAATGTGTCCTTGCAGCTTATACAGAGTTCCAAACCGAACTCCCTTCAACAACACCATTGCTCCTTGAACCATCCTACAGGTTTCCTTTTCAAATATTGTTTTTACCCCTGCATTGTCCATTTTTCTTACAAAATCAAAATTTTGGCTAAACCTGGGATGTGAAAAACACCAGGCAATGTTCTAATCCTTCCATCTATGAGCCTCAACTTGACTTTTCCTCGTCTTATGATTCTGGTTGTCGAATCATCACCTAAGAAAAAATTACCTCCATCATACCTTTCATATTCATAGAACCACTCCCTGTGGGGAGTCATATGAAAGGATGCACCTGGGTCAACCAACCATTCCTAATGATCTGCATGTGTTCTTGAAGAAGCCAAGTACACATCCCCTCCTTCTTCCTTGGAGGTCTTTTCTTCTGTAGAAGGAGATTCTTCAGATCCCTTATTTTTCTCAACTTTGGCTCTACACTGCTTCTTGTAGTGCCCTTCTTTTCCACATCTCCAACATACCTTTACAAACTTTACGTGAGATTTAGATCTACCCTTAGACTTAGATCTCCCACTTGAGAGCTTAGATCTATTTCTTTCTTGGGAACGTCCTCTTGTAAATAATGTGTTTATGCTTTGTCCTTCCATATTCTTCTGTCTCATCTCCTCCGAAAACAAAGATGAGACCACTTCATCAAACTTCAAGGAATTTGTATTACTACTTATGGCCACAACCAGACTATCCCAAGAGTCTGGTAAAGAACACAAAAAACTGATACATTTATCTTCATCTGAAATTTTAATCTCAACATATACTAACTGACTTACCATAGTATTGAAGGCGTTCAAATGCTCTGCCACCGAGTCTCCATCTCTCAACCTCATATTATACAAATTCTTTCTCAGGAATAGTTTTTTTACTAGGGACTTAGACTGATACAACTTCCCTAACTTTTCCCATAAATCCTTGGTTGTAGCTTCCTCTGACACATTCAATAATACTGAATCTGAGAGGCACAATCGGATTGTGCTCTTTGCCTTCCGCTCCAAACTTTTCTAGTCATCTTCTAAAGTTCCTATAGGTGTAGTACCTGGATCTACCGTGATCCATTGATCTCTGTCCACCAATAGATCTTCCATATTGAGCTTCCACAACTCAAAAATTTGCCCATTAAACTTTTCAATCTCCACTTTCAAATTGCTCGCCATGTCTTTTCACCTGAAAAATCAATACCACAGATCTCCCATTGTAACAAGGCTAATCACAGTCTCGATCCAAACCCTTGAAGCCAACAAAGCTATGATACCAAATGTAGATTTTAACCTTGTACAATATTTACTGCAAACACATTTTCAGTAAAAGAACATAAAACATACAATGGCAAATACAAACATCACACAAATATTTTTTCCCTAGAAACCCAAACCGGGAAAACCAACATATTATATATTCATTCATAGTGTTACATTGTTTACAATACAATATACATATAAGAGCCAACGACATCCAAAACCCTAACCCAATGACCTGGATTATTCAACAACCCTAATTCCTTAACCAAAAATAGAAAACCATCGACAAAATCCATGTGCTAAAAAACCACCTAAATATGTGACATGTTTCCCTGCACCCCCTAAGGGGGGTCTAGCGCACCCCCCTCAAACCCCCCTACGCACCCGACGCAACGCTACCCAAGGTCCAGGGTAAGGACTGCATCTATGTGGTGGTTGACATATTGACCAAGTTTTCTCACTTCTATGCCATACCGATAGATTACAATGTAGTTCAGGTGGTCGAGTTATTCTTCAGAGAAGTCTTCCGACTCCATGGGTTGTCGAGGAACATCGTGAGTGACAGGGACAATCGACTTATTGGTACTTTCTGGAGGGAGTTGTTCAGATTGGTGGGGATAAAGTTGACACCCAACACCAACTATCACCCTCAAACTGATGGGGATACTGAGAGAGTTAACACGTGGGTTGAGGGGTATTTGAGAAACTGTGTGAGTGGACAACAGAGAGCATGGGTTAGATGGCTACATATAGGAGATAATTTCTAAAACACCATCTTCCACATGTCCATTGGCATGCCACCATTCTGAGCATTGTATGTTTATGATGCTCCCACTTTGATAGAATTTTTTTTCGGGGAGAGAAGAGCTCCCAAAGCCAAGGACTAGATCACCAAGAGTCAAAAGATTCTCAAGTTATTGAAATAGAACCCACAGACAACGTAAAATCGACAGAATACGGGTGTGGACAGGCATAGGATAAAGTGAAACTTCGAGGTTGGGGACTTGTTTTTCTTGAGACTCCAACCCTACAGAAAGTCATTTCTGTAGAAGACTGGGGCAGAGAAGCTCAATCCTAGATTTTATGGACCTTAAAGTATCATGCACCAGGTAGGCGAGGTTGCTTATGAGCTAGAGCTTTCAAAAGAGAGCCAGATTCATAATTTGTTCCACGTGTCTTGCCTCAAGAAGGTCGTGGGATAATTCATCGGCACATTAGAGGAGATTCCCCCATTGGATGAGGAGGGACAGTTGGAGTTGGTTTCGGAGGAGGTACTGGAGTTACAAGAGAATAAAACTGAGGAGCAGGGTCATTAGAGAGTGTTTGATAAGATGGAGAGAGATTCTGGTAGAGGATGCTACTTGGGAGAGAGAGAAAGTGTTAAAGCACCCTAGATTGGTATTGCTTGAGGACAATAAATCTTGAGAAGAGAGGACTGTAATGTCCCTTTCTGAATAGGAGCTCCAGAGAAGAGGCTTAATAGTCTAAACAACCTAGTTAGACTATATCTAGGGCCATACATGGGTAAATAGGGTTACTAGAGGTCACTTCAACTGAGAGTGTTATAATTTGAAAGTGACATTGAGCTAAAAGTGACTAAAAGTGTTTTTGAGCCAAAGTGAGCTAAAAATAAAACAGATGAGCTAAAAAAAAGTCAACAAGGAATTAGTGTTTTGGGAAACTATAAGAAAAGGTAAAGCGACCTAATTCATCATTATGAAGAATTTGACTTGTTAGTGAGGAGAGAGGCGCATCTCAGGAGAGAGCTTGTGGATTTCGGGAGGAAGACACTCAGAGGCTGATTTTGGTGTTGAGAGACACACCCTAGTCACCGAGAAGATCACCCAGATTTTCCATCGTACTTCAACAACAATTATCCAGTTGTAGAAGTGAGGGTGCACTTGTCTAGGGAGAGGCGCAACTTCTGAGCATCAGTTGAGTCGACTTGTCCCAACCAGGGAGAATCCAAGGATTCCTCTCAGACCTAGTTGAGAGGATGGAAGGGCGCTTCTATTGTATGATTTCTCATCATATTCCGACAGAGAAATAATCTTAGGCGCATTTCTCAGGCATTGAGAGTGCGACAGTTGGGGAGGACACATTTGGGATTCCCAAGAGATCACCAGATCAGATCAAGGGAAATTATTCTAATCCATTTCATAGGATCCTAGGGCGCTCAGTTTGATATCATTATCATCTGATTCCAATGGGGTAATCACTAGGGCGCAGTTTTCAGCAACAGAGGGGGCGCATTTCCCCAGGGGGATCCATACGGGGTCTAGACATATCAGTCAAGGGATGATTTTCAATCTGTCAGTCACCAGGACTGAGTGAGAGAGAAAGGTGCACTATTTGAGACATTTTCTAGGCATATCCGAGGAGTTTAGCCACTAGGGAAAACTTTCCAGTCTTGCACAATTGTTGTATGAGTTGTCATAGCTTGCAACAGATTCTACATCTCATCCATCGATCCAACACCATTCTTCTATTACCGGGTATTATTGTTTTAGTTTTCTTATTGTAGTCTAGCTAAGATCCTTTTGTCACTGATCTAGATGAGAGATTTATTTTTCTCAGTCGTATTCGACATTATAATCCACAGAAATATCATAATATATGATTTGTCATGTTTTGTGTCATTTACTATTTGTATGTTTATTCATATGCTGTAAACACTCATTTATCTACACACACATGCGAAAAACATAAAAAATGTTAAAACCCACAACTTAAATGCATCCATAAACCTCCAATGTATCAGATCAAAAAACAAACATAACATATTAGCATCATTTCCTAGACTAGCCGGATCTGGGATATTACAGTTCACCAATTAGCAGTAGAATGATAGTAATGGTTAAGTAGCGAATTTCCAGGGTCGAAATGCAATTTAAAACCAAAATATAGAGCAATTTGTTGCAACCCTAATGGTTGTATTTTTTATTCATTTATAACTCCAAGAATACTAGTCCAATCAAGACGCCCTAGAGGCTTTAGCAAGCTTAAATCATCAAGAAAAGATTCCAACTTGAACAAAATCAATATCTCTCTAAATCATGTTTACCAATGCAAGCAATTTATTTTTCCAATGCAAATAAAGATTAGTGCCTTGCCAAATCGATTATGGAGTCTACTAAATCTCAAAGGGTGTAATCCCTTTTACTCCCTTGAGATAACAACCCTAACAAGGTAAAGTCTAGGAGGGTGTAAACCATTTTACTCCTCCTAGCAACCTTTGCAATATACCTTTCAACAGACAATAATGATAAAACTTGGTGGAGGGTGTAAACACTTATACTCCTCCAAATATCTAGCCAATAACAACCATGGAACAAGCAAGAAACCGAACAAAGTGCATATTTTTCTTACCAGTTCCAAAAAATGCCAAGACAAACTCTAGTTACCAAGTATTTTTCACCATCAAAGAAAGAGAAAGAGCCTCCAAGAGATAGCGCACCACTTCATTCCATACGAAAAGAGCTAAACCATATCACGAGAGAGAGAGAGAGAGAGAGAGAGAGAGAGAGAGAGAGAGAGAGAGAGAGAGAGAATAAATTTTCCCAAGAGGGGCACAAATTTCAGCCAAGTAGTCTTCTCCAAATGGGAGAGCTATGACGAAAATGAAAAGGAAATGATCTGTATTTATACAAATCCTCTAAAAAAATTTTGTCCAATTAAATTTAGGGTAAACCAAAAAGTAAGGGGTCGACAACCCTTACTTTTCCCCTTTATAACATAATATTAAAATCACACATAAGAAAAATCCCTAAAATATGACGTCATCTCCTTAATGAGTGATGTTTTGGCACTTTGGCCAAGTCATTGGGGTTGAAGGAGATAGCACTAGGCCTCCAAAGGCCATGTGTCCTCAAGCCAAGGTATCCTCCTCATTGCAAGGGCTTTTCCCATCAAAATTTCCAAGTGTCCATCATCACCACCAAAACCCTAGCCCTAGGGTGATGTCAATCCCTCCAAATGTGACGTTTTGACCTCCAAAGGAAAAACATTGGGCTAGTATGGGCTAGGTGAGGTCATCCAAGGTGTCTCTCAAGCCTCTAAAGGTTGTGATCATCATCTGGTGTGTGGGCCATGGTATCCACCCTATGGCCTTCATGCCCCAAGGAAGCCCAAGCTAGGCTTGTTCTTCCAAAACTGTCCACCAAGCAAGGTCCTGCAAAGACAATGAATACGCCCTCCAAGGATATCAATTCAAACATATCATGATAAGTAAATCAAATCAATAAAAGAGTCACCTAAGTATGTCCATCAAAAACCACCTCATCAAATTAAACAAGTGATCAAAGGCCCTATGCAACTTGCCAAGTTTAGGTATGGGATGGTTGACAAAGTGACCTATTGGGTGAATCATTCCCTAAGTCAAGGATTGTTTCCCAGGTGGACCCCCCTCTAAGCCATGTGGAGAGGATGAAGTGGATGGGGTAAATACTTTTGGGCATGGGGTTCATGACATACAAGGGATCGTAGTGTCTCATTTATGGGTGCCTTTGTAGAGGGTGTGATGCACCATCATTTTTAATGCATCCTTTTTCCAAGCCCATTTAATGCCATTTGTTTTTTAAGATGTCCCAAGTTGAATCCAAGATGAGGCTTCTAAATAAGCATGAAAAACATTTCCCACCTTGACTCTACCCTGGTCACATTATGCTTCCCCAAGTTGAATACAATGTGTGTGACGTCTACCTAAGCATGAAAAACATTTCCCACGCACACTCTACCTTGGTTGGAGTTTTTGTATTGTTATTTTTCACGGGTCCCATCAATTTCTTATGAGAGGCATTTCATTGTCCTCGGGATCCCTGGGAAATCATCTAGAAGGTTTATGATTGGATTTTATCTTTTTCTAGCTACAAACCTCTAGGCCTTCAACCCCTTCTTCCCATGAAATGAGGGATAATCCTTTCTTGGGTGAGTACACCCAAAAATACCAAAAGACAAGGAGATGAACAAGGGGTGAAGTGATGAAAAGTGATAAGTATGATCGGGAGTGGCATGATGACTTATTAAGGGGACCTCCCAGTAGCAAACCCATCCCTAAGGGTGAGCACTTACTAGGGAGCAATGTCAACCACCAAGGTGAAACATGGCAAAGAGCATAACGTCCAAGCATACATTACATAATCAAAATTAGCTTTAAATGCAACATACTCAAATGCCTCAAATATTGAAATGACACTTACCATAATACCTGGCTTGTACCTCATGGAGCAAGACCCAATGCCTTCCCAAATCAAGTTGGTGTGGAAGATACCATTGTGATGAATATGAGATTTGTGGTGGTGAGGTGGGCCTCTGTCTGTGCAAGTGGGCATTGTCAACCATCTGTCTTTCAATACTCCATGTCTGCAATTTGAGGGACTCAAGACATCATCTCCTTAGTTATCCTTAGGAAATGGGGATAACAATTACCACTTCATAAAAATGCGGTCGGGTAAAACAATCGCCAGTCAAGACTATCGTGTGGGTGGGGAAGACGAGGTCAAGTCTCAGCACCCAAAATTTTGAAAACAATGGAGTTACTTTGGGGACATCCATGTCTCAAAACCCCCAATACATGAAGTAGTCCCACCAAGAAAATGCAGAGGGGATATCTCAACCAGTTTCTTAGCTTGACCTAGTGTTTAACTCTGTGTGTGAGGCGAGATTTCTCGAAACCGGTTTCGTTCCTAATGGATTTTTGCTCATTAATTGTCCTAGTCTCATTTAGTGGCCTTGGAGAATTAACTCTCCAAACCTATTCCAAGGCCTTGAATCCTAAGCTATTGTTTGTTTGCTATCAAACAAAAATGTTCTAATTGGTTTTAATTGTGATTGATTTTAAATGGCTATTGTTTACTCAAAGGGAACATAATGAAAGACTTGATGGTGTTTTGACTCAAGACCAATCCCAAAAGAAGGCTATATGAAAAAATGCAAAATTTTCTTTCGATGAAAAGCTACTTAAGGGAAAGGGAGAGAGCTTTTTCTTTTTCAATGAAATACGTGCACCAATGCCAATGAAATTCCTTAATGAAATGCAAACTTATTCAATTTTTTCGACAATGCAAATTTGAATTCCACTAGTGAACCAAAGACTCTTAACCAAATTATTCTAAAAGGCAATGAAAAGCTCTTTAAAATATTTTTTTTGTGTTTTCGTGTTTTTTTTTTGAAAGATTATGCCAATCAAAAGAAAAAAAAACCACACCTTTTCCATCACATAAATTAAAAAGGATGGGAAAAAATATGTTGGAAAGATTATGAACAATCTGAAAATGATGTATTATAAATGAAGCAAAAAAATCCAAGTAGACCCGGAAATGAGTTGGCAAATCAAGAAAGTTTGCTTTGTTCAAACAATGGAAGCAAATATGAAGGATAACCCAAAAGATATTTTAAAGAAAATGGATTCTCTTACAGGGGTACCACCAGCACTAAAATCTCAAGGGAATAAGGTTAGAGAATCCAAACCGTACCCACAAAAATGAGAAATTCTTTGAATCAATCAAACAAATGACACACAAAAGAAAAAAATTCAAATAACTTGAAAGAAAAAAAAGTTGTAGCAATAACTGCTGGAACATATTTGGAAAAGATATGTAAGGTTGTGAGAAAAAATAGAAAACATATATGGACTAGATTTGAACAATTCCCCTTCAAAAAAGAGCCTTTTAGTTCCCGATCGCGTCTTGTCAACTAGGACAGATTGACTGTTCGCTAGTTGAACGTGAGCAACCTGCAACCACAAGCACTAGTCACACTGCATAGTGCAGTTTTTTGGGCGGTCGTGTGTTGTAATGGAACAACTCACGACCACAACGGATGGGGTCACTCTGTATGCATAGGAAACTTGCGACTGTGATTGTACATATGAAAAAATTAATAGATCTAAGGCAGATCTATCAGATCTGGGACTGGAAAATTTCAAACAGACTCAGAAAAGACTTACTGGTAGAACAAAAACGAACATGGGGCTTAAACAGACAAGGATCTTGAAAAAATAGATTTAAAGAAACCGAGGAAGAAACTAAACAAACAATAATGACTTCCCCAGCAGAGTTGCCAATCTTTTGTAGGAAAATTATACCCTGCAAGAGTTACCTCCCTCAGGCTCTTCTTAGACCTAAGACATAATAGAGATACAAACAATAGACTTTCCTGGGTTTGAATCACACATGAATAAATATTTGAGATAATGGAATAAGAAGCCTACTTGGTAATACGATGATTGTCCCTACATGCTCCTTGGTTGTTTGCTCTTTATAAGATGTCCTTCGCTTTCACAAACGCAGACTGCACACATGGAGACACAAATGAATACCTCTCACAAGATCAAATATAACATGTATGAATTAATAACAGATATAATAATATAACATGAAAATATGGAAATATTAACTCTCTACAAGAATAATAATAACCACATAAAGCCAAATAGAGGGGAAATTCATGTGCATCTTCTATTAATAAAATAAGAAGCTTACAATCAAATGACTTGATGGAGCTCTTCCCAACTGCCTTCCCCAAGCTCTATGATCAACCTGACAATATAAGATTACTCTTTCTTTTCCTCCTTTTTTCCCATGAGAGACCCTCAATATATAGGATGATAGAGATAAGATGGGGGATCAATCTAGATACTCAATATAACAAACTTCTCGAGGTCGTATTACGAGAAATCTGAAATCTGATCTCATCTCTTTGTAACCAATCATAATTGGGGAGTAACAGACCCGATCGCACCCTGCATTCCTGTAGTTTGGGATCGATCGCGACTTGCAAGAGAGAAACTCGCGACTATCAACTTTGGGTCAGGAGTTGAAAAGGAACAACCCACGACTAGGCAAAAGGATGCTGAAAACTCAAGTGAAAAGTGACATAACTCAATGTCTCAACCTGCTAACCTCTAGATGATGTTCATTAGGTAACCAGGTGGAAAATAACTGTATAACAAAGAGATTTCCACGATTTGAGAAATTAATAAAAAATCTATGGAACAAAAATTACAAATTGTTTTGTGGTCCAAGTGGATTCTATCCATTTAGTAAGCATCAATGCTAATCCATTCAGTGAGTGTTGATGTTAATGAAAACAACTCATTGAATCTACAAATCAGAGCATGGCCTTTATAATTGTTAATAAGCTTGTTATATATGGGATTTGCATATATAACACTAGGTTGGCATCTGGTCTCTTCATAATTGTAACATACAAAATATATAAATATTAAGTGATAATAATCATAAATAATAATAATAATAAATAAATATTAATTGTATAAGGGACGCATCCTTTCACGAATAGTCACCATATGTGCCTTTAGGTTCTCTATATATTTGACACTCTCATTGTACATCTATTCATCATATATTATCTATTTTATCTCATTATATATATTCTTATTCAATATATTTATTGTCCAATAGTTATTCATTCCATTTATGATGGATGTCCATCGTAAGAACCAAATTGGTTCTTTGCATTGGTATCAGAGCTTTGTTGTTGATCCTGGCCATTGGCCATATAGGCTTGTAGTCTCATACACACAAAGAAAATCAGAGTTTCTCTTTTATCCAGATCTTTGATCATTGAGGGAACTTTTCCATTAAAAAAAAATCATAAAAAAAAAAACCATTGAAGAAATAATCTTTCACTTGCAAGAAATTATAAGTTATTACTAGAT
>JASDQU010013090.1:119115-136227 GCA_032191745.1 Picea mariana | reverse complement strand
TCAGCCATAGGTTTGTGTTTATTAGCTAGCCGTTTTGCCAAAAGAGTCTTAAGGAGAGAAGAAGGAGCATTAGGCCTAGCCTTAGCTACACCTAAATAAGCCTTCTCTTCTTAGGGTTTTGATTTGGTGGCCTTGCCATAGCAACACCATCAAACCCTAACCCTCTTGTCCTTAATTTTAAGTCTTCCAAACCATTAGTTTCACTTCACCTGACTCCATTAACCCAAGGCACTAGTCTAGAAGTATAATCTTGAGCTTGTTTGTGCTTAAACTCTCTTTCAAACTCTTTTATTTTGAAACCCTAAACTAACCTAGCGTCTAGACTAACCCTAGTTTGTTGATGACATTTTGCCCTAATTAAATCTTTGCTTGGACTAAAAAGTGCGGTCAAGTCATCTTTTCATAGCCATAGAGGTTTTATGCAAGTTCATTGGTTGATTTGTCAAAAACGTCCACCTCTTGACTAGCTAACCCTAACCCTAACAACAACAATAATATAGGTGACGTCACACCTTTTTGATCTCTTGTTTGGCCTGCAACATTGTGACATTTATCACCTTATTTGATAGATTTTGAGCCATTGATCACATCTATAAACTTGTTTGATAAAACATTTTGCTCTTTGTCTCTCAAAATAACCTATCACTAGGGTTGACGTCACCCTATTTTCTGCAATTGTGACGCAGCAACATTATATATATTGAGCAGATTTATAATGCATTGTGATATAATTGGGATTTGTTGTATACATTGAATGCCTTTATCTCTGTTGTATTTATTGAAGAAGTGATACAATCCATTTGTCTTTGTTTAGTAATCATTGACTTCGTCAATAATTACAATTGATCATTACTCATATATTTGAAGATAGTCATTAATGCTTTGAAGTACTAACCACTGCAACACACTCTTTTAGTTTATTTGTCTTGTCTCGCAAACAGGTGCCTTTATCCAGTGGGATATCTTCTTCTTCCTTTGACTATCTCCTTCTTGGCAATAATCTGTGAAAGGGAACCTCTTACCTTGATCCATTAAACCTTTACCCCTTCAGAAAACCAGATTACATAGGGACATCTCCCTTGGACCAGCCATCCTAAATAGAAAGAGCTCCCCATCGAGGTGACAGTGGGTGGGGAAGCTCCTGTTACGCCAGTTTGAAGCCTTGACTCAAGCTAACCTAAACCCTTCCTACAAACTGTGCGATAACAGTAACTTTTTACAACTTTCTATATACATGTGGTGGGGTTGAAGCCAAAATAAAAAGTCAATGACCTGAGTCTTTTGGAGTAATATTAATTCAATAAAAGTCAAAAGACATTTTAGCAAAATAATAATGTGCCCAATTAACTTGTGTAAATGATATTCATATAGGGAATGTAAGAAGAGAGTGTATCATATCAAATAATTGTGGAGTTAGAGATATCCACAAAAAGACAAGGAGGAAAGGTTTTATAATAATTTATAAACAATACCATCATAAATTTATGTAAATAAATAAAAAAAAAAGTTTGAAGGATTATTATATTTTTAAAAGTGAAGTAGATCTAGGAAAGTGAGGGGTAGTCGATAAAGAAAAAAATATAAAAAATAAAATAATATATTTGAAAGTTAAAGGATTTTAAAAAAAGAAGAAGTGAAAAGTGTATTGTTTTAAAAGTGGGTTCTTGAAATTCATACATTTATCTTTTATTAAAAAAATAAGAAGTGAACTATGACATCTACAAAGAAAACAATTTCGGCAAAATGTCCCTATTGCTCAAAAGATGAAAAGTATGAAAGGGGCCTTATGAATGGAACTCTCCCTTGTCCATATTGTAAAAAGCAGGGATGATTTTAAGGATGGAAATTTATTTTAAAATGTGAAAACCTTGGCGAATCTTACTAATCGTTCATATGCCAACTATAAATGATTGGTGATCTTTTTGTAAAAATATTCAAATTTCTAAGGATTTTATATAGTTTTTATAAAATTTTGGCGATTTTTAAGGTAAAATAATTTTATCCTATAGAATTTGGGCAAATCATTTTTAAAATAGTGAATCTTGTTTTTGGAAAAACCATGGAAAATTAGCCCATGAGCGAAATTTAATCCCTAAAATCATCCCTGGTAAAAAGCTTTTTACTTTAGTAGAAAATCAAGGTGACACGCATTGGGAAGTGAAAATAAAAGAATTAGAGAACCAACTAATTCATTATCAACAATACAACATAAATTTACAATTTCAAGTTGGGTTGGAGCAAATGCTAAAAAACCAAAAAGAGAGACAAAAACAAAATTTTGAGGGAAAATTACTAGAAAAAGACAAAGACATTTCTTACTTAAAAAATCATAACCAAAAGTTATTGGTTCAAATAAACCAGTCAAAAGATAAGAAGCAAAGGGATCAGAAGTCAAAACAAGCTAATCACGATCTCATTAAGAAATTAATAGAGAAAGATGAAGAGAATTGTCGTTTAAAGAACCATAATCAAAGCTTGTTGAACAAATCAAGAAGTTAAAGAATGAGAAGAAATTATTCGAAAAAGATGAAGAAAACTCTCGCTTGAGAATCCTTAATCAACAATTGTTTGCACAAATTAAAAGTTTAAAGAATGAAGTAACGGAAAATTTGGAATAAAAAAAATAAAGACAACAAGTCAATAAATGAGGAATAACTTTTACGTTTAAGGTGACATAATCAAGAATAAATTTTGCATTTAAGGCGACATAATCAAGAATTACTTACCCAAATTAGAAAGCTAAAGCATGATAAGAAGTCTTTACAAGAAGAGTTATATCACAAAGAAACAATGACTAAATCAGTTGAAATAGAGAGGCTTCTAGTTCAAAAAATCCAATCCTTAGAGAAAGAAACAAACACTGATCCAATTGAATTACCAGAAACATCAAAAGTTGAAAAAAGATCCAATAAACAATATTCATAAGAGATTTGGGTGCCTTATCGTCATCCAAATCACAAGAGTCGTTACAACCAACAACAAGGTCAAGAGGAATCTAAACAATGTTCTTCTTACCAACAACTAAACTACAACATTGAAAAAGAACGAAGACAAAATCGACAACTTCTATGGAAGCCTAAAATAAGAAATCCCATCTGAACAATCAATCATCAAACAATTCCAATGAAAGTAGATTTGGGATGGATCACTTCAAAAAAGATGCAACAAATTACTTCAGGAATTCGAAGATTATATTGTTTTGTTTATTCAAGTATCACAATTACAAAACAAAAGATCATGAGAAGTGAGTTCGAGTTAGAACAAGAAATAGGTCCTTCTCTAATCATGCTTTGAGGATAAAGCATTTTTAAGAAGACAATGTAACATACAAAATATATAAATATTAAGTGATAATAATAATAAATAGTTATTAATTGTATAAGGGATGCATCCTTTCATGGATGGTCACCATATGTGCCTTTAGGTTCTCTATATATTTGACACTCTCATTGTACATCTATTCATCATATATTATCTATTTTATCTCATTATATATATTCTTATTCAATATATTTATTGTCTAGTATGGATTACAGTTATTCATTCCATTTATGATGGATGTTCGTTGTAAGAACCAGATTGGTTCTTTGCAATAATGAAGTCTCCTAGTGGAGAACTCTTAGGATCCAAAGGAAAAGGGGTTTATTATTGTATTCTTCTTGAAAATAATATAGGTCCTGAAAGATGTCATGCCTCTACTTTGAGTTTTATCCACTAATCGAAGTGACCATCTTAGAAATAGCCCTGATACTAACAATTTTTGGGTCATGAACTTTTGGTGAATTTTCCAGGGCTTTCCCATGCTTTTTTTCGAGGATTTGATGCCCAATGACAGGACATCCAACTCTTTCTGATGTGCTATAGAAGACCAAACATAGAGTACGAACGAAATTTTATGGTCCTGACAAGGCTTCCCCTTTTTTTTTCCAGATAGGTCAACGTGCATACTCAACTCTAAATTCATGTTAGGGTTAGGGTTCTTGCATCTTGGGTTTTTTGGGGGCACTCTTATAAAATGTAGTGGGATTTTTCCGAATTAGTATAGTAGTGACATTTCTTCTTATAAATAACTACCACCATTCTAGCCATGATTACAAGTTATAAGCATAGTAAACACATCTCTTCTTGGAGATCACTGCCACGATTCTAGCCATGAATATTGCGCATAACAAGATGTCGAAACTAGATTTTATAATAGTGCTTGAAAAAACCTATGGGGCAAAATTCCTAAAATGCAAGAACCCTAACTTTAACATGAAGTTAGCGTTGAGTGTGCATGTTGAGTCAAACGATATTAAGCTATTAGGAAAAAAATGGAGCTTTGTTGAGACCATAACTTTTTGCTCATTGCTCTTTTTTAGCTTATTGGGAAAATAATTTGCAAAACGAATTGAATGCCCAATCATTAAATATCCAAACCTTGAAAAATGCATAGAATGGCCGTGAAAAATGTACCATAAGTTCGCGAACAAAAAATTACCCATATTAATACCATTTTTAAATGACATTAACGACCATATAGATTATCCACACAATGTAGCATTAAAAAACAAAGTGAATTCATCCTATTGTGTTCAACAAAGGTGACCTTGTTTGCTTATTTTTAACCCAAAAAATCAACTAAAATCAACTAAAGTCTCTAATAGACACTTAAAGTCCCTTCCTTAACTTGGACTTTAGGCTTAAGTTAAGCTAACTCTGACCCCTCTATCTATAAAGTAAAAGGTAAAGTGGTGGTGCTTCCAAAAAGGGTTTTACATAGCTCTATACCCATCTTTATTTCATGGAACCATGAGGAAACAAAAGCAACCCTCCATTGTTTTTAAACATTTTGTCAAATGCATAACACGCAAAATCAAACATTACAACACTAATAAAATGCAATATCCATGAATGGCATGCTCTTATGCAAATTCCAACTATAAAGTCACGATCCTTAGCGTGCGATAAAAGTACATAAAAAAATTGATTTGATTTTAGTTACGATAAACTATATTAATTTATAGCTAGAACACACCACAACAAATGATGAAACACGACAGCTGACGCAATCAGATTCCCACCGTGACTTGCCTGGGCAACCATAGTTTCCCAATCAGATTAACATGTGGGGACAAAACATGAAAGGCCGCAGACCTTTAAGACCACACGCAATACTTTTACACAGATGCATCCTTCATCGATAAGGTGCTGAATGGACGGAGAGGATACAGATCGGAATGGCAAGATGCAGGCCAGTTAAGGCAGCGAAAAACAACCCTTACCCATTTCAAGCATAGAATTTACATACAATTCTCGGTTGATGGGGTTTGCTTACAGAACCTGCGGATATGGATCTTAAGTAAGACACAAATCTGGGTGTTCGGCAAGGTCTGGGTAATGATTTTGGTATTATTTGTTAACCCAAATGCTTTGAGCGTTGGTCTAGATTTTTGGAATTTTTGCAATATTGAGACTCCCAATTTTTAAAAACATATTGAGCAGGTTTTTAAGTGGGCATTTATCATATACAATTCGGTGAAATTCAAGTACATTTTATTACAGTTTTGGTCGAAACATTAGGCCATTTTCTGTTATATGGTCCAAAAAAGATTTCAACTGTTACTGAGGTCATTGTTCTTCCCTGTCGGTCAATTTTGTGAGTCTTGGAAGGCATCAGGTCTGTTGATTTTGTTGGTAAAAGCATTAGGTCTTCTTGTTTTCTTTTTTAATGTTGTAAGACAATAGTTCTGTTGGTAAAACATTAGGTCGGTTTTTGGAATGTTGTAATAAGGTCTGTTAGTTTTGTTGGTAAAACATTAGGTGCAGTTATGCCTTATTTTTTCATGTCAGATCGTTAGATTGTACTGCAAGTGACATTTGTGTTTCAGAGTTGGAATTGTCTGTCAAAAAGGGGTGTTGGGCAGGATATTTGATACAAGGGGAAGGTTGATAACTTTGGTTCGCAGAAGAAGGGGTTAGGGTGTTAATTGGGGCTTGTGGGAGGTAGGTTTTGCATCTTACATAGGGTGGTGTTTGTAATGGGGTCTGTTTGGAGCCTTGTGGCCAATAGGAGCTCTGAGGTTGAGGCAAAACCCCAAGGTGAAAGCAGTAAGAGGCAAAGATCCTGGCTAGGGGAAGAAGGGGAGCGTCCAAGATTGATTCCAGGTCTCCCTGATGAGCTGTCTATTGGGATTCTGGCCAGGGTGCCTCGCATATGGCATTCGAATTTGAAGGAGGTGTGTAAAACTTGGTATCATGTTCTTAGTGATAATGAAATTTTTGAATTGAGGAAAGAACTAGGGTTGACAGAGGAATGGCTGTACATTTTGATGAAAAACAGAGAAGGCAGGCTGTTGTGGCATTCTCTGGATCCTGCTTCTGGTAGATGGCAGCGGTTGCCGGCAATGCCAGATGTTGCATGTGAAGAGGAGCTTGATCAGGGGAGTGCATCTTTGGGTTTGTGGGCTGCAATGGGGTCTTCCAGTATCAAATTTGCAGGCCGTGTTAAGGGTTGGTTTTGGCGCAATATTGGTCGAGATAGAGTTGCCTTTTGTGGCTGCTCCACAGGAGCCATTGATGGATGCTTGTATGTATTAGGGGGATTTTCTAGAGACTGTGCTACCAGATATGTATGGCGATTCGACCCTCGCAAAGGTTTATGGACAAAGATTACTTCCATGAGCACTGCAAGGGCTTATTGCAAAACAGGTGTTTTAAACAATAAGCTTTATGCTGTTGGAGGAGTGAGCAGGGCACAAGGAGTATTGGTCCCTCTTCAGTCAGCTGAAGTATATGATCCAGTTGCTGATTTCTGGGCGCAGATTCCTAGTATGCCATTTGCACAAGTTCGTGTCCTGCCGATCGCATTGTTGGCAGATGTGTTGAAACCAATTGCAACGGGATTGGCTTCTGTTAGGGGAAGGCTTTATGTGCCTCAGAGCTTATATTCATGGCCTTTCTTTGTGGATGTTGGGGGTGAAATCTTTGATCCTGCTAACAACTCTTGGACGCAAATGCCAATTGGCATGGGAGAGGGGTGGCCTGCAAGGAAGGCTGGGACAAAACTAAGTGCTATAGTGAATGGCAATTTGTATGCTTTGGATCCTTCTAGCTCCTCAACTGGGTGCGAGATTAAAATGTATGATCACGAAGAAGATGTATGGAAAGTTGTCATGGAAAGAGTACCAATTGTGGATTTTACTGAATCGGAGTTTTCCTACCTGCTTATGGGTTTCCAGGGGAACCTTAATGTTATCACCAAACATGTGAATGGTAATGTGGTGGTTTTATGTGCTGACATTAGTGCCACTGCTGTTTCTTCATCATCAAATTTTCCATCTTCAACACCTCCACAGATAACACACTCTAATCCTAATCCCGATACACCAGGCTGGAAGTGCATTGCTAGTCAGAATTTTGGATCAGTTGAGTTAGTCACTTGTCAGGTTCTTGATGTCTAACAGGTAACATGCTTATAGTTTACTTCTCTGTGATGGCCTTGCTGTTTATAGTATTCAAGATTGGCTGTGTAGCAAATTATAGGGAAGAATTGTTGGTTACAATCCAATATACATATTGTTTAAGTCTCTTCCATACTTGGATGCATGTATTTCTGAGTCGAGTCATTGGGATTTAACTCAAAATTAATGGATCATAGTTGGATAACATTAATCCAGTTGTCTCAATAATTGTTTGGCTGGTAATTTGGAGCTTGCATTCTGTCCCATGCTGAATATACTGACATTGGCATGACTATTTTGTAGGCTTCTGAACATGGAAGCTATTTCGAACTTTCAAACTCTATATTGACAGCCAGTGACAAAGCTGGATGTATCTCATTTCAAAGATAAAATCCAAATCTCTGTTTCCTCTTTTTTAAGCTGTGGCAGCATGCCTGGATCTCTATAGGATGTTTTGATTGTACGAGAGCATTAATCCAAATTTTAGAGTTTAAGATGTTTTACATCTAGTCCATAATGAAGTTCTATTTTTAGCCTTCTGAGATAATGTCGTGTTAGCTTCAACGGATATTGTAGATATGGAACCTTATACAAGATGGTTGTTTGGAGAAAAGGACTGAGAAAGTTTTCTTCCATCGCTTAAGGGTATGGAGGTGTCTGATCAGGCCTGTATCAGAGGGACTATTCATCCTGTCTATTTTATTACTCTTGGTATGAACTGGCTGTTTATCAAAGAAATATGGTGGTAAAATAAGATTGTTATCTTGGAAAAATCCCAAATGGGGATATACGGTAACCACAACTGATATTACTTAACAGGTGTCTGAAGCTACAACCAGACATCTAACTACTACAAGACTTTAAGAATGCACTGCAATGATTGGTTGCTTCAGTGTGATGTCTGTGTATAAATTTGAAAATGATTAATGTATTACGGCAATGTGCCAGTGGGATTTAATCATTGGGTGCTTCAGTGTGATGTCTGTGTAAAAATTTGAAAATGATTAATGGATAACAGCACCGTGCCTATGGGATTTAAGAATCCCATCATGGATCATTCACTGATTTTATAATTGTCAATGAGAATGAAGTGAATGATTTTCTAATTGTCAATGAGAATGAATTACAGCAAGAACATCACATTCATCCATGAAACAAAATCATGATTCATGCATTATACTATATGCATCAATGTCTACTTAAACTGATATGTTGATAAATCTGAATATCCAATATCAATCTAAAATCAAAATACTACAAATAAAAAAGCATAAATACAAAAATTAGATTGTACATCACCAAATCATTTTCATAAATACAAAAATTAGATTGTACATCACCAAATCATTTGCTTTGAGCATCTTTGAAGTTCTTGACATTTGTCACACCCTGCTGAATATCATTGCCTCAAATCTTTCCCAGGGAAGGGAAATTTTAATTTGCATGGTGCATCATCTTCGCTGCACTACTGGCCGTATAGGAAATTAATGTCACGTTCTACTGGTCACTATCTACTGTCACTCTTCATACTTCCTATCTTGTTTTCTACTATCACCCTTCACACTTTCCCGGATTATCTTCCACTCCCCTACCCACCTTAATCACTATTATAGACCCACTTATTTAAAGAAAATTATGCACCATGTATTAAGCCAATGATTGGTGCATATCAGTTTTTTCTGTCCGTTGGAAGCCACACTATTCACCATCCAACAAACATGATGGAATTGACACTCTGTCAATCATTGACTTAGTGCATGGTGCATATCACTTGCCCACTTATTTCACCGTGTTTGTGTCATCCTCCCCACCCACTCCAATTGTGGTTAACCAAAGGTGTTAAGAGCTTTGTGTCCTTTATCTGCTTTGGTATATTATTAAGCATATGCATATAAGCATGGATTTTGGAATGTGTGTCTCCATATATTCTAATGAGCAATATACTAGTAAAAGTTGCAATGTCAAGGTAATCGATGCATTTCACTCTTCACACTCCCCTGTCTTGTCTTACACTCCACTGCCCACCCCGATCATTGCTAACCATTATAGACCCATTTATTGGAAAAAATTATGCACCATGCGCTAAGCCACTGATTGATGTGTACCAGCTTCTTATGTCCATTGGATACTACACTATTCATCATCCAACGAACATGATGAAAAGGGCACACTGCCAATCATTGGTTTAGTGCATGGTGCATATCACTTGCCCACTTATTTCACCTTCTTCATGTCATTCCCCCCACAAACTCCAATTGTGGTTAACCATGGGCTTTCAGAGTTTTGTGTCCTTTAATTTGGTGCATTATTAAGTGTATGCATATAAGCATGGATTTTGGAATGTGTCTCCATATATTCTTAGCAATATACTAGTAGAAGATGCAATGTCAAGGTAATTGATGTACTTCACTATTCACACTTCCTTTCCTTGTCTTCCACTCCCTTACCCACCCCAATCATTGCTTACCATTATAGACTCACTTATTTGGAGAAAATTATGCACCATGCACTAAGCCAATGATTGGTGTGTACCATCTTCTTTTGTTTGTTAGGCACCACACTATTCACCATCCAACAAACATGATGGAAAGGATACACTGCCAGTGATTGGATTAGTGCATGTTGCATATCACTCGTCCAATTTTTTACCTCATTTGTGYCATTCCCCCCACCTACTCCAATCATGGTTAACTGCAGGCTTTAAGAGATTTGTGTCCTTTATTTGCTTTGGTGTATTATTAAGCGCATGCATATAAGCATGCATTTTGGAATGTGTCTCCATATATTTTGAACAATATGCTACTAGAAGTTGCAATGTCAAGGTAATCGATGTACTTCACTCTTCGCACTTCCTTGTATTGTCTTCCACTCCCCTACCCACCCCAATCATTGCTAACCATTATAGACTCACCTATTTGGAGAAAATCACGCATCATGCACTAAGCCAATGATTGGTGTGTACCATCTTCTTTTGTTCATTGGATACCACACTATTCACCATCCAACGAACATGATGGAAAGAGAACACTCCCAATCATTAATTTAGTGCATGTTTCATATCACTCACCCACTTATTTCACCTTGTTTGTGTCATTCCCCCCACCTACTCCAATCATAGTTAACCACATGCTTTAAAAGCTATGTCCTTTATTTATTTTGGTGTATTATTAAGCATACACATATAAGCATGGATTTTGGAATGTGTGTCTCCATATATTCTAAGCGATATGCTAGTAGAAGTCACAATGTCAAGGTGATTGATGTACTTCACAAAGTGGAGGAGGTTAAAACTTTGGCTTGTACAACATTTGGCACAAGAGCAAAATTTAGTTTTTTATTGATTTCAATTATAATGTCAAAGGTGTGGGGAGTTAACTATACTTCTCTTTTGGGTGAGATCCCATTGTATTTATTTATTAAAAAAAACTAAAATAAAATTTACAAAATCTATATGGCATTGGAGGGCTCAAACTTTAATATAATCAATTAATTGATGTATAAACGTATGGAAACATCACAGAAGTTACAATGCATTTTTTTTACACAACTCATTAGCATTAAGAAGTATGGAACTTTAATATATATATATATATATATATATATAATCAATTAATTGATGTATAAATGCATGGAAACATCGCCGAAGTTACCTAATTATCACAACAAAATCAAAATACTCTGTTCTCATCCAAGTTTGTTTTAGATTTTTTATCGACATCATTTTAAGGACCATTATATTGTTAGAACAAGATTTCTTATTGCTACTATTTATTGGAGTAAGTTAATCTTGTAACAAAAGGATTGTCTCTCTAATTAGGATTTTGATAAGAATCCAATAAAAATTTCGAGCATGATCGAGTTCCACTAAATTCAAGTTAAGAACTATATTTTTATAAGAAAAAAACATGGAGTGTTGATTTATAATGGGGACTTTAAAAATCTTTCTTAATCACTCAAATACACACTCTTAATGAATGAATTGGTAAGTAATGTTATTTACTTTTTCATTTGTGCTTTTGTGAAATTTTAAATTGACTTGTACATGTAATGTATCATCAAGCCTAAGGGGTTAGGATTTTTATTGACATCATTTTGATGACCATTATATTGTTAGAACAACAAGATTGTTTGTTGCTACTATTTATTAGCATAGGCTAATCTTCTAACAAAATGACCCTTTCTCCAATCACAAATTTGATAAGAATCCAATAGAAATTTTGGGGATGATTAAAGTTCCACTAAATTCAAGTGAAGAACTATATTCTTATGGGGAAAAATATAGAGTGTTGATTTATAATGAGGATTTTAAAATTCTTGCTTAATCACTGGAATACACGCTCTCAGTTATTTACTTTGTCATATGTACTTTTTTAAAATTTTAAATTGACTTATACATATAATGTATCATCATGCCTAAGGGGTATGATTTTTTATCAACATCATTTTGATGACATTATATTGTTAGAACAAGATTGCTTGTTGTTATTATTTATTAGAGCAAGCTAATCTTGTAACAAAATGACCCTCTCTTCGATCACAAATTTGATAAGAATCTAGTGGAAATTTTGGGCATGATGAAAGTTCCACTAGATCCAAATGAAGAGGTATATTTTTATGCGAAAAAAATATAGTGTTGATTTGTAATGGGGACTTTAAAAGTCTCACTTAATCACTGGAAGATACACTCTCATTGAACTCACAACTAATGTCATTTACTTTGTCATTCATGATTTTGTAAAATTTTATATTGACTTATACATATAATGTATCATCAAGCCTAAATGGTTAGCTCTATTGGTTATTATCAATATATGTTTGGTTTTGTTTTTGGCTCAATCCACTTGAGTGATGCACACTAATTTACACCCATAGAGTTACTAAAAATGTTATTCATGAATTTGGAAAAAACATCTCATAAGTTATATATATATATATATATATATATATATATATATATATATATATATAGTTTTCTAGTGTGTCTGTGACTTGCAAAACTAGCCTTTGGCTAATAATCCGCGACTCAAGGGCATCTAAGTTGTCAAAATCACCCGAGGATCGCATCCAGCCTGAGCCACACCAACCCCTAGTTGACTGGATTTTTTAGGTGTCTCCTCTCGATTACAACGAGTTTCAAACTTAGGTCGCCCTACAAACGAAACCCTTTGAAACCAATCACACTAGCAGAATTTGAGACACACACAAAATCAATTTATTATGTATAATTAATATTGTATCAAAGTTGATGTGATGCATTATGAATATTAATTTTGTCTAACTTATCATTTATACTCTTGTAAAATTAAAATTTTTAAATTACTATCATAATTATTTATCATTTTAATTTGTATATATTTAGATTTCTAGTTTAACATCATTAATGTTAATGTTATCTAATTTTTTCATCTAGGCACCCATAAAATTTTAAGTTTACTTGTACATATACTATAGTATAAGTAACATTTGTTATTTGCAACAGAGTTTAAAAAATTATATAATATAGTATAAATAATATTTGTTATTTCCAACAAGTTTTTTTAGAAAGAACAATAAGCACTATTTATTTTTAGTATAAATAACATTTGTTATTTGCAACAAAGTTTAAAAAAATATATAATATAGTATAAATAATATTTGTTATTTACAAACAAGTTTTTTTTAAAAGAACAATAAGCACTATTTATTTTTATATACAAAAGAGATACATTTATGTTGGGATGTTCCCAAAGTTTGGTAAACCTTTTAGATATTTTTATTGTGTACATAAAAACTCTACCTATTGTCATAATTTACAAAAGAGAGTTCGAGACAATTTTCAAATAAACATTCTAACAGACTTCAAATAGACTTTATAGTCATATACGTTTTAAGCTATTGATATATCAGTCTCGGGGAATAAAATAGCATATATAATGACCCATATGCAGATTGCATGCGCTAACCCAAGGCTTCATGAATTGAAACAATAGAACTATATAATGGAAAGACCCAAAACCCTTGAAGAGTCATGTGACCTAGGCCATGCCTCCTCATCTTCAAGGAAGATGGGATGTTGCGAGGTGTCCTCTACTAGACACATGGGCTTCTCCTTCGTTGCTAAGTCATCATGGGCATGTTCATAGTTCGAGCATCCATGTCCCAAGAGTAGGTCATGAATTTCATCTAGGATGGAATCATACTTGTAATCTAGGGGTTTGAAGGATGGCTAGAATGTGTTCCAAGAGTGAGCTATCTTGTTTTGGCCCCTTAACCATGTTGCATTATGATTTTCTTGGTATGCTTATACACGTCCATTTTTTTACTATAACGAGTGATTTTGTTGCACAAGATCCTTACATCTAAGGTATATCTTCTCCAATGCTTTGTCCACCAACTGATTGTTGATGTTTCTCCACTTTTGATAGACCTTGTCCTCAAGGACTTTCAGTTGTTGTAGGGTAGTAGCCTTATGTTTGGAGGTGAACCCCTTACAAGGCACGGCTTCAAAAAGTTGTCTGGGAGTGTGTGGAGGAGCAAAGGTCTTTCCTTTTATGGCTTGGAGCTTTGGGGGTCTCTTTCTTCCCTTTCTTCTGGGTGGGATTTCCTTCCTCACCTCAGTTTGTTCCTTGAGGTTGCTTGGCTTAGACTTACGTGCAACAAAGTTGAAGTTTAGACTTGTTAGCATGGCTCCACAATTCTCCATGATTTTCTCACCTACAAGGAAATGGAACTAGAAGTGACTTCTTAAGCAATAGGCTATGGAATCCCTCTCCTCCATGTTGAATGAAATAAATACCACGCTTGCCACATTGCTTAGGATGAAAACCAATGATTCCCATGCTGCATGTTCTATCTTTATTCATCCATGTGCTACATGTTAGTACTATGCTCCCATGGTGAAGGAACCAGATTGTTATTGAAATCTCCACTTTTCTGTGTTGTGTAAACTCCAACATGTTGGTTATCCTTTGTGTTATTTGAACTCGAGAACCATGCATTATTGATATTGTATAAGGCATTGTTAATATTTTTAAATTTTATCTATTTGTTGACTTATACATTTTCTTTTCCAAGAAAAAAAATGTATCTTCATTTCTAGAGAACAGGGAGCTAAAATCCTTAGATGTCGAAGCATAGCTCAAAGATAGCATCATCTTATTGGGAATGGAGCATAAAAAAGGTAAAACTAGCCCCTAAGGCATACATAAATAGGATCGAAAGTAAGTACAAGTATCTATCAACTCAACAAAAAGCCACATGCATCAGTTGTAATGCTACAAAAACACTACAGATTAGAAAGTAATCTATCATGTCGGGAGATTAACTCCCCATTAACATGTTCTTCCAACAACATATGGTTCTCAGGTAAGGATAAAACACTTTTGGATAGTCAGTCAACAATAGTATTCAACTCTCTAAATATATGAGCAAATATCAAGGACTGGAAGACGAATACAAAAAATTTCAAGCTTTGCCCCAAGACTTCCAGAGCCACATTGGAAAGCTATAAATGGTCGTTCATCCAACCAATAGAAATTTTGGAGTCCCAAAAGACATGCAATTATCGCACGTCCTTCCTCTTGACAAACTTGAGTAAAGCAAATAGGGCCTGAAACTCGCCATGGTTGTTTGTTCCCAGGCCACTATTTTCTTTATTAGTATAGAAATGCTACTCAGATAAGTGTAATACAAGATTGATTTCACACTTTCCCTCTTGGCACACACCATCAAAACATCCCCACGCCATTTGTTTGTTGGTTTGTACATCACTTATAACCTTGTCCTTTTTCGGTCTCTTAGTTGGCTTGTAGCTGGCCAGAAGTGACAAAGATTGATGGGTGATTTTAATAGTAGATGGAACCTTACCTTCAAAGATCTCCACATTTCTTGCTAACCAAATGCCCCATGAGACACGCATGGGAAGGATATGTAGATCCTTGAGAGTTGGAACCTCAAAGAACTCTCTTAAACAAGAGGTTTCAATGTCCATTTTCCCTAAGTGAGACAACTCTAGTGCCTGCTCAATATCCATCCAAACCTTCTTAGTGTAGGAACAAAGGAGGAATAAGTGATTATTTATTTTGTCAGAATTATTACAAAGATAACACATACAGGGATCTCGCTTCCCTTGAGTTTGTAGTCGATCCCATGTAAGTAAATGCCCTTGTAGAACTAGCCAGAAGAAAAGTATGCTCTTTGAGGGTCCATTGATACTCCATGGATACACTTTCCCTCTTGGCATGCACCATCAAAATATCCCCACGCCATTTGTTTGTTGATTTGTACATCACTAATAACCTTGTCCTTTTTTGGTCTCTTAGTTGGCTTGTAGTTGGCCAGAAGTGCCAAATATTTATGGGTGGTTTTAATAGTAGATGGAAACTTACCTTCAAAGATCCCCACATTCTTGCTAACCAAATACTCCATGAGACATGCATGGGCAAGACATGTAGATCCTTGAGAGTTGGAACCTCAAAGAACTCTCTTAAACAAGAGGTTTCAATGTCTTTTTTCCCTAAGTGAGACAACTATAGTGCATGCTCAATCTCCATCCTGTTGAAATAGGCGATTATTTATTTTTTTAGAATTCTTACAAAGATAACACATACCAGGACATTGCTCTCCTTGATTTTGTAGTTGATCCCACGTAAGTACATGCCCTTATAGAATTAGCCAGAAGAAAAGTATGCTCTTTGAAGGTCCATTGATACTCCATATCTTCGAGTACCACCATTTGACTTCAAAAACCTGATTGCTAATCTATTCCTTGTACCCCAGTTTAGTCGAGTATGCCCCACCAKAGATTTTATAAATCCATACCAGCTCATCATCTATGTCGGTAAGATGGATATGCACCTTTTGAAGTTCATGGACATATAATATCTAGGCYTTCTTCCCGTCACCCTCTAACCCCAGGTCTTCTGCCAAAATCCAAGACTGTCTCCATATAGATGTTAGACTAAGATCTCAAATGAAATTCAACGTGCATTGACTCTCCTCTTGGAGATAAGTTATAAGGTTATTAGGGAGAAAAAATCTATTGTCACAACCAACAATGGCATATTTTCCCACTTGAATTTTTTTCCTTGACCTACTCTCCAAGCTATGTACATGTCGATAAGTGGGAATGCTAGAGTTAAGGCTCTCCACTGATTCGATACATTGCATGTATATTTCTGCATCAGATGGATCTAGTCCAAGATGGTGTCTAGAAATATGTAGTTGTCCACAAGAATATGTCTCCACTAATTGTCATAGGTTAGGAACACCCATAGAGATTTGGTAGTGAATGCACACCCAAATAGGACTAAATGTTTTAATCCCCACCCTCCTAGGATTTTGGGGAGTGTCGGTTTTTCCCATGAAACCAGATGTGAACCCAAGTAGTCCTTACTACTCTTCCAAAGATAATTGAAACACATCTTGCAAATACTATTAAGAATACCCTTTGGAATATTGACAAGAAGGTGCCAATGGACTGATATTGCTTCTATTACAGATTTGATGAGAGTGAGCTGCCCCCCTGGAGAAATCCATCAATTACACCAGAAGTTGATCTGCTTTTCTACTTGAGAGAGGAGCCATTTCCAATCTGCGACTCCATAGCAATTGGATTTGAGATTAAACCCCAAGTATTTAACTCCCTTCGCCATGTTATGTGCACCAAATTGAAATAAGGTTTGAAGCAGAG
>JASDQU010013090.1:53208-73469 GCA_032191745.1 Picea mariana | reverse complement strand
TAGAGTTTACTGATGAGACCTTTTTTGGAAATAAGTAAGAACTAGGAATTGGTTTGTCAGGAAGCTTTCCATATTTTTCTGGTACTTTAATAATAGATTCCCCTATGTTCTTAAAAGATTCACCTAATCCTTTCATCAGTTCTTCATGGTCTCTTTTTCAAGAGTCTTTTTCACTTTCTAAATTGTTTTTGATTTCAGAGACTGGGGAATTGACAAAGTTTATACTGGAAGCAACTTGATTTGCAAATACTTGAAGTTGATCTATTTACTATTTTCTAGCATAGTCATTGGTTACAAAAGTACGTGTTTCCATCCCTCATAGGGAAATATTTGTCCAATTTAACTGTTCAGATGCACTTTGAAGTCTTTTCTCTGAATTTATTTGTTGATATTGTTCCTTGTGAATCATGAGGGGAGTAGCCTTAGTTTGTTTTTCCTCTTCTCCTAGAATGATTCTTTTAAAAGGGGGAAAAGGGAAATTTGTCTTAGCTATTTGTCCATCTCAGGCTTTCCATTTGTGTTTGGTACTGTCACTTTCTTTGGCAGACATCTTTTGAATTGCTTCATTTTGGGAAAGTTTGTACCATTCATAAAAGGATATCCACAAATCCTTTATTGACATATATGTTTTCCATTGCTCAGATAATTCTTTCTTTAGTTCTGCAGAAGTAGTGGCATTAAATTCTTTGGCTTGGGGATGAGTAAACAGATCCCAATTTAACATTCTCTTAATCCAGTCTATGTTTACTCTTCTTCCAGGACATCCATTCATAAGGGAAAATAATTTGTGCATCTCTAGGATTGATGGTTTTGTAGTCATGTGGGTAATGGATTTTCAAATCTGCAGGATGGAATTATTGCATCTGTTTGTTCAATATATCCTAATCCATATCTTGGTGTTCTTGGTGGTCTACAGTAGCTAAATATTTCTTTGAGTTTAGGATCATCTATTTCTAGCTCAGGAATATGATGCATAATTAAGACATGGATTTCTAGGAGAAATCATTGATGAGAAAGATTTTGAACTTATTGTTTGGATTGAGGGCTGCCTTTATTTCTTGGTCAATTGTTGCATAGTTCTTTTTGTTGTCAATCCAGGTCCCTGAAGCAAACTGTATGATTTCTTCATGTGGATTTGATCTCCCTACCTTAACTTGTTTAAAAACTGCTCCACATCCTTGGTCATTGGCATTAGACTCAACAATTTTAAAGAGTTCATCACTTGCAACATGCAGTATTAGCAAGTGCCTAACTTTAGATTTTATCTTTCTCACAGCCTTAGTGTGTGCTCCAGTCCAATGAATAAGATTCTTTTTGAGCCTGTGATTTATAATTTTTCTATATTTAGCACAATCTTTATAAAAATGACTGACATAGTTCAAGCTTCCTAGAAAGCACTGGAGTTGGGTCTTATAAGTTATTTTGTTTGGAAATTTTTCTGCAAATTCACTGCTTGAGTCTGAAGAGAAATTTGGCCATTTGAAATTGTGTGACCGAGAAATTTGATGGAGGTTTTAAAGAGCTCCATTTTCTTTTTAGAAAGAACTAGACCAGACTGTTTGATGACCTTTAAAAAAATCTCCAAATGCTTGAAAAGTTGTTCCATGGAATCTGAGAAGACTAATACATCATCTATGTAGACAATTAGCTAGTCAAAATATGCCTTTAAGTATCATCCATAACTCCTTGAAAATTTTCTAGAGCATTCTTAAGGCCGAAGGGCATAAAATTCCATTCATAGTGACCTACAGGAACACTACATGCACTTTTAAATTTGTCTTCCTCCTTTATAGCCACTTGCCAAAATCCAGATTTTAAATCAAACTTTGAGAATATCTTTGCATTTGCTATTCTATTGACTAGACTAGATTTGTGGGGTATAGGATAAGTATCATCATCTAGGATTGAATTTAAAGGAGTATAGTTTACTACCAATCTTGGGGACTCCTCAAATCTGCTCAGAATGTTTATTAACATAGAATCCATAGCAATTCCATGGGCTAATGGATTCTCTGATCAATCATTTTCTCAATAATCCTTGGATTTTTTCAGAACACAATTTCTGAAATTTAGCATTCATAGGTATTTCTCTACTTCTACAAGGTTTTCCCTCAGAGTTATCTTTGTATGGTAATTCAACAAAACGTGTTTTTCTTTCCCAAAATGCAGTTGGGAAAAAAAGTGGCCAAAACATTAACTAGTTATCCTACTCTTTATGTATTCTCAGTCCCATTTATCACCTTCGTTTATTGTTTAAAAGTAACATAATCCTCCTTTGACTAGTTATCTTACTCTTACATATTCTATTATCTTACTCTTATGTATTCTATTCCTGTTTATCACCTTCGTTTATTGTTCAAAATGTAACATGATCTTTTTCAAAAGGGTTTATGTTTGGTCATAAAATATGGAAATTATCAAACTTAATATTCACTATAAAAATTATCAAACTTAACATTTACTACAAAAATGTTGGTAAAAATTAATTTGAAATTCTGAAATATTTATTTGTAAATTGTCATAAACATTTTATTGGAACAATTTATCCGAGTAGATCTTGTGTTAAGTTGAAATCTTTTATCAATACAAGTTTATTTCTTTACATCTCAGATTTATTATCATTAGCTTATTACTTATATTATGAAAATAACCGAAATACGAAAATGAAAGAACAAGCAAATGAACACAAGATATATTCTGGAAAACCTAAAACAAGAGAAAACCAAAGCTCAAAAATGAGGCATATGCTCTGCTTTCTTTTCTTCAGTTATGGAAATGCAAATACAAAGAAAGAGACACTCACTATGCAGTTCTTTGACATTGTGACTTGAATGGTTGCTACAAAATCTTATTCTTTCTCTGTTATTCTCTTTAATTCCACTCCTATATGCTCTGCTCAACTATGGAACAAGTACAATGCTAAATAATGGAACCCTTTCTCCTCCTAGCAACCCAGTATTTAACATATGTTGATAGTCGTCCAGGGTTAGGGTTTTTGCATGTTTCAACCCCCAATTAATATTGAGTTTTGGACCTTATAGAATCTTCTTGAAAGTTCATACATGGATTTTCCCACATGTGTGAGTAATGGGGGCTGATGTGACGTCCACTCAATACCATGGTGGTCAACAAGATAAGTCAACTTGTGGGAGGCATAACTTTCACATATGAGCTTTGATTGAGGTGATTTTCACACCATTGGAAATATCTTAGTGTGTAGAAGAGTGTTAAGGGGCTGAGAGGTATGCTTGCAAAGTTTTGACCCAAAAAAATATTGTATGATGCCTCAAAATGACTTTGGAAGGTTTTGGACCCCAAATCTCCAAACTGGGACTTACCACTAAAATGGGGCTTGCAAACCAATTCCTCCAAAATTTTCACCCCCAAAAGTACCAAAATAGATAACAAATTATATAATGCTCCATTCTGAATCAAGTACTAAGATACTTGATAGATAACAAGGTAATATGAAAGATTATCTCTCATTGTCATATACTTTGGATCATATACTTTGGAAATCAAAAGATTTTGTGAACATTCCATAATCTTGTAGGATGATTAGTACATTCATAGCAATTACGTAGCTTCAAACAATTTTCAAGTTTTACATGTTATTTTACAATATCTAGTACATTCGTAGCAATTCGAAAACTTTGAACAATTTTCAAATTTACATCCTTTACAATATATGATACATTCATATACATTCATAACAATTCCATAGCTTCAAACCATTATTAAATTTACCTAATGGATGTTATCGGACTAATCGGTAGGTGCAGACACTAACAGTTCTCCCTAGATCCACCTGGATCTAGAACAAAACAGGACAGGACATGACTCTTTCCCTAAGTTTTGACCATTGAATTAGCTAGTAGGAAGGAACAAGTAACATACCTTTGTATCGCTTCCTAGGGTCTATGTTTCTCCCGCTTCGCTCCGGCGCTCTTTTGAAGTCAAGACCAAGACAACACAAACCAATTAAAGTAAAGATAGCAAAATATATTCAACTGTCAACTTATGTGTATGATCAAAGAATTACACAATAAAGTGAGAATAGCTTTATGGGAAAGGGACATGTCATTGTATCATATTAATTGAAAGTAGAAGATTACAACATGATCGCCTTGATGTCGCAAACTTCCTTTCGGTGGCTCTTGGCTCCAACACACACACTTGCTCAATCCTTGTATGAAGAAGATCGAATCCTCTTGATAGACTTGCTAGAGTCTCCAAGCTCCTGTTCAAGCTAAGTCCTTCACACAATTCTTTCACCAATTCTCCAATGAATCTTGCTTAACCTTTTCCATGAGAATTCTCTCAACATATAGGAGATAATGAGATGGTCACTTGGATAAGACTGATCCCACAATATCAGGGAATCCAGTACAAGGATAACCATTCGAATGCTAACCCATTCTTCTAAAAGATTCCCTTCTAGAACCATCGAGAATCCATCTTTTTCCAAGCTTTAGCATGAGTTCGCACCCTAGCTATTCAGCACAGTGCGAGAAGTTCGCACCCTAGCTTAAGGCAACTTGCGAGAATGGGTCATTCTCACACACTAGTATATTAGCAGCCTGCGAACTCTCTTCAAAAGTAAGTTTTCTGGGAAGAGATGAATGTAACTTTTTTCAGGAGAAAGTTCTTATGAGGAGCTTGATTACACCATCCTCAATACACCATCATGATGACCAAAATCATGGGTAACAAAATTCCCCCCAAAGTATGAGGCTGGAATCAGTGACAGTCGAAAGACTTTGTAAGCTGTATGTGTGTGTCGGAAACCAGGAGCGCACTTAATCAGAAACCTGCGAACAACCAAGCATCTGCATAATATCATATATATTAATTCTGAGGTAGGCATTCCCATACTCAGATCACAGACTGATGACATTGTAGACATGGGTCATGGCCACCAATCATACACTGTGGATCCATACCATCAAAATATAGCATAGCCACCAGGAATACACTGTGGATCTATGCGAGAAAATTCAAATTGAGATGACATAGCCACGAGACATACAAAGTGGATCTATGTGTCACAGATTATACATATTCCATTGCAACCTGGACAAAGAGATGATATCCAGGGTCTTCAATCTCGTCGCCCAAAAGTATGAATCTAATCATGTGATTACATGTGTTGAAGTCGAACATGGTAGAAACCACTTGATTACCGGTCATTGATGAAACCGTTAACAAGTGTGAGGGAAATCACCATTGATGTCAATGACTCCCAAGGTACACTAGTACAATCCCCCGAATATGAATGAATGAGTTGAAGTCGAACATCCGATGGAATCTTTCGATCAGGGGTCAATGATGTAAACACACTGTCTAAAGCGAGGAAACCTGCCATTGAGGCATGCAAGCTCCAAGGTACCAAAGAATTTCTAAGTCTTGTTGAGGTACAGAGCAAAAATCGTCACAGGAGGGCCTTGATGTATCCCCCATCAATGACACGAAATGAGTAACAGATTTTGAAGGTGAAACAGAGTATGATGCAAGTTGGACCGGACACAAGGAGGGCCGACACAGAGAGAATGGACAACTGCAGATGGCCGACTCAATAGAGGTTTCAGATGAACTTCTCTTGAACATATGAATGACACGACCAATGATTTGGCAGCATTGACTCAAAGACGACATAGGGAATGAGCTTGTAGCAAATCGAATGAGAGACAAATGGATTTTCCAAACCGGCTTCAAATAATGAATAGGGGGGGTCATGTTCAAGAGAGACACTTACTGCCAATTAATATGACGATGATAACATATCCCTTTCCCAAATTTCCCCCCACCATTTCTGGTGAGTACCTCTTTATTTTTACGCAAGCTTGAGGAGGATAACATATGCTTGTTGATATAAGCTTATCCTTCGGATAAGTCCTTCGGAGTATGTTTAACGAACCCTAAGAAGGAGAGGTTCGGTCCCATTACGGGTCTGTCGATGTTTGTTTAACGAGTCCAAAAATAGAAAACTCGAAGGTTTTTCATGATTATAGAGTTCGGAAAAACACTTAAAAGAGAACTCTCTCAGTGCCTTTTTCGTAAAATAGTCTGGTGAGACCGAAAAAGAGATAAATTATTGCCCACCAAACGCTTTATTCAAATACTTTATCGAGCGTGAAAATAGCAAGGTCACTCGGCTATCTTTTCATGTTTAGAGAGTCTGAAAAGAGATTAAAGAGGACTCCAGGGGGGTTCCTTTTTCGTATAACCATGTTGAGCCCGAAAAAGTGATAAAAGTATGCTCGATCGCGTTCTCATGTATTTTCGAGCGTGAGAACGGAAAAAGACCAAGCTCGAGGTTTTATACAAAAACCATAAAAAACAATCAAAATATGCGATGAAAAAAGAAAAATTATGTCTGCATCCCTGTATATAAACATCGAAGTCATTACGCCTGCAAAAGTTACACTCAAAAGGGCATTAGGGTTTAGGTTTTAATAAATAAACAATTATTAAAAATTAAATAACATGGTAAAAGTCAATATGAAGGAGTAAAACTCTTTTTACCATATCATTTTCACTTTACCACTATTTGAGCCCAAAAACCCCTCTTTTACCCTCGAAGTTTGGCGTCGGATTGCGGGAGTTACGAGCATCCATTCGACGAGCCGTCAGTGACAGTGAGGTAGGCTCTTGGTTCTCTATTCTTTCATGGTTTTATTTTGCATTTTCATTGGTTAAAACACATTTTTTGAGTTTGTTTTGTGAGCCATACTTGCGCTCAACCATTCTCGCAAGTGGGCTACACGGGACCTGCGAGAATGGGTCATTCTCGCAGGTGAGCCCACAATAGCCTGCGAGGTTCTCACACTGTACCTAAAGGGCACCTGCGAGAACTGCAAAGCATAATTTTTTTTTGAAGTTTTTCCCCATGAAAGAAAACCAAATTGTGAGTAGAGTTACTAATCTTCTTTTTGTGCTTCTTATGCAAGTAGTTGGCCATCAAAATGGTTCTGGAATGGCGCGAAAGGGAGCACGAAGAAGACAATTCCATTGTCGGAAATCATCCACCTACTATTGCCTCTTTGAGGAACTCTGATCTTCTGAAGTACTTTCGTATCCCGGGCATGAGGGCCCAAATCAGGTTATTAGAGTACCTTGTGCATATGTGGGATCCTGATCAGCAGGTATTTCATGTAGGGGTCCACACATTGTCCTTAGATATTGAGGACATTTACTTCTTGACTGGACTGTCACGACGTGGGTACCACGTGAACCTGACTGGTAGCAGAGGTGGTGGGATGCCCATGAGTGAGTACTGCCGCTTACACCGTGTTCCTGAGGCAGAGAGGAAGAAAGTGAAAGTAACTATTTGGGGAGTACAGGATTTGACCCTCCGTACTATCTTATTCACCATAGCTCGGATGGCTAGGAGATCCACTCCTCACATGGCGCTACAGAGTTACTTTCAGTATGCCATAGAGTGTACTGAATCTCAGGTTTTCAACTGGGCAGATGCAGTGCTTCGTAGCATGAAAAGGTAGTTGACCAAATGCAGACGAGACAACCTAAAGAAATTCGGGTACGGATCTTTGTTGGTTTCCTTCTTTCTCGAGAGGGTTCCATTACTGAGACTGCAGGTTGAGTGGAATTTGCCAGCTCCCACCGATCCAAGAATGTTGAGATGGTGTCAGCTAATGGACCGGCACGTAGCTGGACCAATTATCAAGTATGATGATACTTTCTTTGACTGGCTTCGACCACAGATGTTGATGGTCGACGATTATGCTTATGCCGGGTTGGATTTCCAAGGAGATCCGGACTTAGTATTGCCAGAGGATGCTCAGTGGGGAAAACTTGGTAAGAAGTACACACATTTTTTCCTTTTATCTTAAAATGGTTTTTGTGAATTTTATCATATGTAAATTTTTTTATATGTTCATCCAAAGACTAAATACAAAATTCGTTGTTGATGACATAGATGTTGGACCTTACCGAACTCTTGGTACTTCTCCCATTCAACGACGAGGAGAGGTAGCACCAGTGCCACAATGGGACGCCGAGGATTATCAAGCAGTGGAACAAAATCTAGAGGGTTTGACAACAAATATTCCAGACATGCCTCTTGGAGAGGTTTCACGACGTCATCAACGTCACACTGTAGGAGTGTCAGAGTCCATAGGCCGACTGCTCCGTAGGGTTGCCCGGGCAGTCGTATGTTACCATGAACGTCATCCATGACGTAATTTTGTAGAAGCTATGAGCTTCAGATTTTGACATTTTGGTCTTCGAACAAAACTTTGTTCGTAAAAAACTCTTTTGATCATTATATATACAGATGACTTCTATCGGTTTATCATGTGTTGTGTGAATTGATGTGATTGATTTATAAATGCTCCAAATGTCTGTCTAATACATAGTTAGCCAATGCATCAGTTAATGTATTTAGACATCTAGGAATATGTTGATATTCAATATAATCAAAATAACGTTCCAAGAGATGAATTCGCAAATACACTCGTAACAAAGTAGGACTTCGAATAGTATAGATATTACTTAACTGTAGTACTACAAGCTGCGAATCGAGTTGCACAACCAAATGACAGATTCCAAGAGAGATAACATCAACCAATAATTCGATAATGGCTCTATACTCTGCCATATTGTTGGTCGCATGGCCGAGACACAAACCTTGTAAGGAGACAAGTCCATTTGTAGGGGCGTAAATTGCCCACGCAGCGGAAGCAAGGTTCTGAGTACTACGGCTAGCGCCATCAGCGAAGCCAATATAGGGTAGCAAAGACTCTGACATCTGGAAATCAAACACAACTTCACATAAGGGCAGAGACCAAATAACGACAAAAGCAAGCTATAGTAACACACAAGAAGTATGATACAATAAAAATACAAGTACTCGTGCACAGATGATTTTATGCATAGTACTTTTTCAAGTACAACCCATTCCTAGGTTCACTCAAAGGGATACCATCGTAATATACTAACTCATAAGCCCCTTTTTCCAAAACGCGTCTAACGATATAAGGACCTCGCCACATAGCTTCGAATTTTCCAGCTCCTAACATATCTCGATCCTGTTCATAGAGGAGAACAAGATCACCTTCGGAGAAAACGTGAGGCTTGACATGTTTTTCGTATTGGGCCTTGACACGTTTTTTTTAGCTTCTATGACTAGGGTGGCATCGTGTCGAGTTTCATCTAATCACATAAAATACAATAGATGTTCTTCCTCAGCAGAAGAGTTGGGTAGGAGTTCAACAACTAGTTTTAAAGAGGGTATCTCGCATTCAATCGGGAGAATGGATTCCACACCATAGACTAACCGGAAAGGTGTAAACCCAGTGGCGGACATGACAGATGTTCGGTAAGCCCACAATGCTGAAAAAAACATTGTGTGCCAACTTGTTTTGTGAATCCCTATCATTCGTCGGAGCATAGTTATAAGAACTTTGTTAATTCCTTCGACTTGGCCATTGGCTTGTGGGTAATAGGGCGTTGAGTTTTCATGGTGAAGACCCAACTTTTCAGTAAGTTCATACATCATGAAGTTTCTAAAGTGGCTACCGTGATCAGTGACGATAGCCTGGGGAACACCAAAATGAGCTATGATGTGATTAAAAATGAATAATGTTGCGGTCTTTCCAGTGTTGTCAAATGTCGGCATCGCCTCAGCCCATTTCATAAAGTAATCAACGCCTACAATAATGTAACCATGCCCCTCGGCCGAGTGAGGGTGACATGTCATGAAATCGATGCCCCATTTCGCAAAGGGACCAAAGGAGACCACAGGGTGAAGAGGAGCGGGATGTGACTGTATCTTGTTATTATAGGTCTGGAAAGCATGGCATTTTTGAACGACGATGATGTAGTCGTTAAATAAAGAAGGCCAAAAATACCCTGCTCGTAAGATCTTTTGGGCAGTAGCATACCCAGACATATGACCACCACAGGCTCTAGAATGGAAGTCATTCAGAGCTCTCTCGGCCTCGTCGAACGTGAGGCAACGTCAAAAAATAGAGTCAATCCCCCGATGATAAAGAGTATCCCCGAGGATAATATATTGACGAGCTTGATAGCGTATTCGACGTCGGTCAGTTCTGGACAAAGTTGGCCAGAAAGTCTGGGTTTGGAGATATATAATGATATCACCATACCAAAGATCGTCAGTGCTGATGAGGAAAAGGGATTCATTAGGTAATGAATCAGCTACTACATTTTCCGTTTCAGAATAGGGAAAGTTGCATATCAACTCAGCAAACACTAAGGACTTCTTAGACTTGGCGCGTTTGAATTCCAAGTCAAACTCCTGGAGTATCACAATCCATTTGCAGTATTTTCCCCCTAGAAATTGACGTGTGAGAATGTGTTGCATAGGGTTATAGTTAGAAATCACTGTAGTCTTGCGCGAGAGGATATAGTGCCGGAAGCGTTGGATGGCTTGGATGGCAGACAAGGCCAGTTTTTCGACATGTAAATACTTGATTTCAGTAGGCGTTAGACTTCGACTCAAGTAGTAAATAACATGTTCGTCGTTAGAATCATCCTCTTGGACGAGAACCATACCAATGGTGAAATCCGAGGCAGCAAGGTAGAGGAAATAATCGCGACTGTAATCAGGGGGAAAGAGAAGCGGAGCACGCATGAGGGATAACTTCAAAGCTTCGAAAACATTGTTGGCGATGGTATCCCATACGAACTCAGACCCCTTTTTAAGTAACCGCGTAAATCCACGAGTTATCTCACCGTAATTTGGGATAAAACGACGAATAAAGTTTGCTTTACCTTGCAAACTTTGTAACTGGCGAAGTGTAGAAGGAGGAGGGAGATTAAGGATCACCTCAACCTTTAAAGGATCCACCCGGATCCCTTGACGCGAAACGATATAACCTAGAAGACGGCCGGATTCCACGCAGAAAACGCACTTATGAGGATTTAAACGTATACGGTAGAACCGACAGCGAACAAAAATGGCTCGGAGATGGGTTGGGTGATCGACTCAGTGCATTGAATGAGCGGGTAAATCGTCCAGATATGGTTGAACGATGTGCTCGATATCATGGAAGGCATAAGACATAGCGCGTTGAAAAGTTGTGCCAGCATTCTTGAGACCGAAAGGAAGTTTTCGATAGGCAATAGTACCCCAAGGACAAATAAAAGCAGTCTTATGTTGATCCTCGGGAACAATGTTGATTTGATTATACCCGGAGAAACCATCCATGAGAGAAAAGATTTCACTTACGGTGCAATTGTCGACAATCTGATCGACGAAGGGGGTAGGAAAGTTGTCTTTGGGACAAACTTTGTTGATATCCCTATAATCAACACATACACGAATTGTGCCTTGTTTCTTGTCGATCGGGACAAGATTGGAAACCCAGTCAGTGAGAGCCACCGGATAAATAAAGCCGGCTTTAAGAAGTTTCTCGACTTCGATCTTGATAGCAGCCACTTTACGTGGGTGAACTGGACGAAGGTGTTGCCGGACGGGTTTAGCGTTAGGGTATGTCTTTATCTCATGTATCACAATCTCAGGGTTGATACCCGACATTTCTTCGTGGCTCCAGGCAAAGATATCACGAAACTCTTTAAAAAGGGGAGTGTAGGTGATGATTTCGTCCGAAGAACACGAAGCTCCGATATGGACATTTTCGATGATTCCAGGTTTGATGGATATGTCGAGGGGAATCGTGGGCGAGATATTGCTGAAGTTCCCTTCGGAAAACACATCGTGTGTGGACCCGGGAATGGTGGAGATGACAACAACGGTCGACGGGGTCAAAATCCGTTGGTAGTTCTCAATGGTATGTTTCTCCAGAAAGAGGATGGAACAATGATGTCCATCGTCCCAAGGGGTGTCCTCCATAACATACATGATCATCTCGTCAGTGGGAAAAATGACACGAAAAGGATCTGGAGATAATTCACCAAGAGAGGGGGTAGAAGGGGTTATCGATTGAATGGCCTAATAGGCGGATTCAACTGGACTTAACGACATTTCGTCACCGTAACGAAGATGATCTCCAGGGTCAGGTACTATCCAGGGGTCGTGAGATGCAAGAAGTTCATTAATCGAGGTGGAGATCATGTTGATTGAAGCAACAGACGAGCATGGAACATCAGGCGATGGAATGGGGAAAGTACCCATTAACAAAGAGTCTTTGATAAGGCCTACACCGATGTTCTCATAACCCGGTGGGGTTTTAGCGATGAATGGGACATTGCCAGTACGGGTATCTGAATTAAAGAAGGCTAATTGGTCGACGGTGACAACCTTTCCTTGATGTGGGAAACATACCACACGGAAAAGAGTCAACACAACTACGTGCATGGAATCGATCCAGCTGCAGCCAAGCAGAAGATTGTAATCAAGGGGAGCGTCAAAGACTTCCACTTCAACTTGGATCGTTTTGCCTTCTAACGTGATGGGCAACGAAGGAAGGACACTGTAAGGCTTAAAATCAGAGCCATTGAAGGCTTTGAGAGTGTTCTGGGATGCGTTCAAAGGGGGAGAGCCAATGGCTTTCCAGCAAGTAAGAGACATAACACACGTCGAGGCACCCTCGTCAATAACGGTTCGACAAATATTTTTTTCAGAGACAATCACTTGGATCTGGAACACGAGTTGAGGGGTTAACCTTGGAATGTGATCTTCCAAGTCAAAGATTATTAAATTCGTATCCATCGGGTCAATTCCACCGATAGCTTTCAACAGGGCCTTCCGTTGTATGGGACAACTCTGAAGGACTTCAAGGGCTGACATCGTAGAAGGTGCTTGGGCCAGATCTTCAACAATGTTGTAGTTTTGGGCAACACGAGAATGAGGATTGAAAGTTGATTTCCGAATGACGCCCTTTGGGGGGGGGTCGAAGAACTGTGTTGAGGCTCGGTCATTCGAGATGAAGAGGACCATTGGTAGGTGGAGTCGCGAGAGAGGGTTGTACCGAGGAAGGAGGTAGATCATCAACCTTCTCTTTTGAGGGAGAATAATCTTTGACTTGAGTAGTGAGTGCAACGTCGCTCTGCTTTGAATCGCTAGTACATATCAATACATAGGATGTAGTAGAAGATGAGGGTTGGTCATGAATGACCAACTGACCTTGTTGTTGAGATAGGAAGGGTTGGGACAAAACGGCTGGAGCAGGTGGTTTTGGAGCTCCTTGAAGGAACTTAGTGACCTCGGTGCGTCGTGGGCAATCCTTCGTGTAGTGATCATCACCACAGAAAAGACAAGGGTATCTAGGTTTGCGCTTATCTCGATCGTCAATAGGGGTAGTTTTGGTTCGCTCTGCTTGAGAAGTATTTTTGTCCTCCTTATTCTTACCCCTTCCCTTTTTGGATTTGTTTTTACCAACTGGGGTAGATTGAATTGCATTTACCTCAGAAGTCTTGCAGGTGGGAGGGGCAGGAGACAGAGCATTTTGAACATTAGAAGAAGCAGGTTTGGGGTTTGTGCTTGAGGCGGAATGTGGTTGGGCCTAAAAAGTGCCAATCACACCATCGTCTGCATGCGAAGCAGCTGGAGTTGTTGAAGTGGTGGAAGTGGAAGGACGAGGTAAGTCAGGTAGTAAATCGTAAAGGGTACCCGTTTGTGAGTAAACGAGGTCAAGATATTGAGCACGACTTATGGCATGTTCTTCCATGACTACTCCACCCATGGCGATGTCATGACCGATGTCGTTCACAAATGATTTTGTGAACCATTCTGCCAGCAACTTATCGGGGAGTTCGAGTTTAATGAGACGTCGTCGCCGTCGCCACTCATGAATGTGATCGGATATATGAGTGGCCTTGTTCTATTTGAAAGAAGTCAAAATCTCGGTCCCTGTGTCATAACGAATTGGTAACTGGTAGTGTTTGAGGAAATCCATAGCTAAGGTGTTGAAGTCAGAGAAGGAACCTCGTGGCAATTCTATATACCACTTCGCAGCAGAACCTGTGAGGGTTCGTTGAAAAATATGTAAACGGATAGAGTCATCCATCAATGAGTTGGATGAACACCATAGATGAAAATTCATAACGTGATTATTTGGGTCCTCTCCCGCTTTTCCGTCGAATTTAGGAATGTCCGATGGTAGCTTGGATGGTATAGCGGGCCATTGGGGAGAGTGATGAATTGGATCATTTAAAATCCTTGACAAATCTGGAAGATCCAAAGTGGCCAAAAAAGGTAATTGTCGATTCACCTGCGGGTATTGGTGGCGTTGGGGAGGAAGCCCCGTCGGCAAACGAGTAGGACCATAAGCAGTCTGCATATAATGTGAAGACCCAGGTAGATTCGGTGGTGGTTGAAGAGGATAGTAGCTCATGGGAATGTACCTTGAAACAGGAACGTGAGTTTGAGCATTTGAACCCCAAATAGGATTGAACGAACCTGGATATGGTTGGCCCAGACTAGGGGGTATTACGGACGCATCTGGAAACTGTTGCCCCCCAGTCGATTGAGGAGGATGTTGTATCAACTGATTCCAGTACTGGGCCAAGGACAGAGGTATGTTTTGTCCATAAGGTGGGGTCGACCCTCCTATCGAAGGTGGTGTTCCAATTGGAGGCAGTGTTCCAATTGGGGGTTGTGTTCCAAATCAGACTTGCGTTCCAAAAGGAATTTGCCCGCTGAGAGGGGGTTGAGTCATGCCACCTTGGTAAAATTGTCCATCGATGGGAATCTGGTAATTGGGTGTGAATGACGGAATAGTGCCACTAGGATTAAGATTGCCAGTAGAAGACGAGGAAGGTCCTCCAAAAGGAAATTGAGGGAGTGTCGGAATAAAACTGAGAAGAGAGTGCCCAAAAGAAGAAGGACCACCAGGAGAGTCGGATGGAGTTTGCGTAGGAGTGGGAATGGAAGCATTCAACGCACGGTATATGGGTGGTAGTCTCGGAGTGACGTTGGGTGTACGCGGTGTGCTGATGGGAGCGAGACTAACTGCAGTAAACCCGGTTGGAACACTCATAGTATCTATATGATGGGCCATTTCTATAGGGACAGTAAAGCGATAGGCGGTAGTAAACGGTACTGTCTCTGGACTAGAAATTTCGGAAATCACAGGTGGGGTGATTTCGGAAATCACAGGTGAGCCTAGACCAAAAAGGTCCCGTCGAAAAACACCCGTAGACCAAAAAAGATCTTGGCCTTCTATGCCTGGAAAGGGTCCAACTGGTGATCCAGAAGATGTAACAACTAAGTCTTCGGAAGAATTCAGTCGCATAAACGATCGCTCAGAATCAGGGTGAAGTCAAAATTCCTCTCGAGTATCGGTGATTCGGAAATGTTCGAGAGAGTCAGTTCGTTCCACTCGTGGGGTGGTGACGTCTGGGACTTCACTCCATTGAGGAGATCCCTCAGGTGAACTTGTAGGCAAGGGTTGAGAACCTTCCAGATGCTCTGGAGATAAACCCTGCATTCTACGTGAATGACGTGGAGGAGCTATTGTAAACAAGCGACAAACTTACGAAGCAAACTCTTATGGTCAACTTTGGTAAACAAACAACACGCACTAGTAAACAAAATCTAGGAAGCAGCACCCAGCAAACAAGACCTTCTAATGCCGAAGTCACTAGTTGGTGATGAAATCCAACGTCGCAAAAACAAGACGAGAAAGGGCTGGGCGAGGGTGGAAAAGTTATGCGGATGACCTGCTTAACGGACTTACACCCTAGTGCAAGATCCCAAACATAATCGTGGGTATACCCTCCAAGGAGCCCGAGTGAGTTTGGTCAACGTCGATTCCAGGTATCGTGAAGACTTTCCCCTTCACAGTCACCTTGTGTAAGACCCTAGAAAGATAGGCTGCTAAGGTTACCACTGACCACAATAAAGCCTAGGGGGACAGTCGACAGTCTGATCCACACGCAAAGGTAGGGTATCTAGCCCGAAATCAACTCGAAAGGCTTCCACTCATCATTGTGGGTATACCTCCGAGTGATCCCCGTAATACGTGCAATCTCTACACCGATATCAACAAAGCAGGGTGAGTAACTCTGTCAATATCAATGTGACCTCGTGTTTGACCCTTGTGTGAGAAGGGCTTCCTAGGACAAGATGTTGTAAATGGAATTTGACACTCCCTAACACAAGATGCTATTATGTGTTTTGTGCTTTGGAGAGTGTATCTCTCTACCTATTCCAAAGCGCTAGCCTAGCTAAATGTTGGTGTAATAGAGCCCTTGAAAAGAGTTACTAGTTAAATTTTATGATTGCGCAGTGTTATTAATAACTGTTGTTACTCAAAGGAAGCGGATATGAAACTGATGTTGTATAAGACTCTGACCCAACGATGCATGGATGAGAATGAAATATATCAATTTTCATTCAATGAATCCTACGTATGGGAGGGAAAGAGAAGTTTTCCGAATCAAACTTGAACTACAAAACATAATTTCCTTTAAAATGCAATTGCAACAAATCACGCCAAAATAACAATTCTCTATTGTTCATTTTTTCAATAATTTCAACAATTGATTTTCAATGTTTTCGAAAATGAAAATGCTTTTGAAAGAAAAACGTTTGTTCACTTTTCAAAAAGGATCTACACCAAGATGGCAAGAGTGCATAAAATAAAAAACCAATGAACAAGCAATAGATAAAAAACCCAAACCACTCTTTCAATGGAAACAAAAATAACAAGCAAATCAAACTTGTCTTGTCAATTGCATGAGAAAAACGATTTTTCAAATAGTAAGCAAATGATAAAGACAAAGAAGCTCAACTTTCAACCAATCACCAGTCCTTAACCACACAAACACACTCAGATTCCAAAATCAGAGAGTATATCTTTGCAGAGAAAAGTCAAGAAACGAAAGTCAAGAAAAAAGTGACAGGAAGAGCCTTTGAAATCCTAAGACTGTTCGTGCACAAGAATGAAGACAAGAAAACATCAACCAAAGGTCCAAGAAGGTCTAGTTAGGCATCTATAATGATTCGGGCAGTTGATCATGCCAAAGTCTTAAAGCAAAATTTTTGAAAAAATGAGTTCGCAGGATGAGAGTGTTACACAGTGCGAGAATATGTCATTCTCGCAGGTGAGCTTTGAGAAGAGTGCGATAACCTCGCACTGAACCTAAAAGTAGGGTGCGAACTCAGCATATTCTCGCAGGCCATTGTGGAGTGCAATGCGAGAATGTCTGAAACCAAGCAAATTTTTGGAAAAAGACACAAAATTTGAAGAGGCCTCTGGACCCAGAGGGTCCATCAGGGTATCCTGAAGACTCAGAGATTGATATGAAAGGAGAAAGGTAAGGCAAGAGAAAATGGCCAAGGAAAAATACCAAAAACCACAAAGAAAACGGGTTATCTCCCCAGTGGAGTCACCAATTTTGTTATCGGACTAATCGGTAGGTGCGGACACTAATAGATCTCCCTAGATCCACCTGGATCTAGAACAAAACAGGAAAGGACATGACTCTTTCCCTAAGTTTTGACCATTGAATTAGCTAGTAGGAAGGAACAAGTAACATACCTTTGTATCGCTTCCTAGGGTATCTGTTGCTCCCGCTATGCTCCGGCGCTCTCGTGAAGTCAAGACCAAGACAACACAAACCAACCAAAGTGAAGATAGCAAAATATATTCAACTGTCAACTTATGTGTATGACCAAGGAATTACACAATAAAGTGAGAATAGCTTTATGGGAAAGGGACATGTCGCTGTATCATATTAATTGAAAGTAGAAGATTACAACATGATCCCCTTGATGTCGCAAACTTTCTTTCGGTGGCTCTTGGCTCCAACACACACACTTGCTCAATCCTTGTATGAAGAAGATCGAATCCTCTTGATAGACTTGCTAGAGTCTCCAAGCTCCTGTTCAAGCTAAGTTCTTCACACAATTCTTTCACCAATTCTCCAATGAATCTTGCTTAACCTTTTCCATGAGAATTCCCTCAATATATAGGAGAGAATGAGATGGTTACTTGGATAAGAATGATCCCACAATATCAGGGAATCCAGTACAAAGATAACCATTTGAATGCCAACCCATTCTTTTAGAAGATTCCCTTCTAGAACCATCGAGAATCCATCTTTTTCGAAGCTTTAGCACGAGTTCGCACCCTAGCTATTCAGCACAGTGCGAGAAGTTCGCACCCTAGCTTAAGGCAGCCTGCGAGAATGGGTCATTGTCGCAACCTAGTATATTAGCAGCCTGCGAACTCTCCTCAAAAGTAAGTTTTCTGAGAAGAGATGAATGTAACTTTTCTCAGGAGAAAGTTCTTATGAGGAGCTTGAGTACACCATCCTCAATACACCATCATGATGACACAAATCATGGGTAACAATGGAGAGAACTGTAATGTAAAAAATAAGGATCCCAACTACTATGCCAATACCTACTACTGTGAAGAATGTTGATGATTGCAACATCGTGAGACATCCTCCAGGATACGTTCTCCTTTGTGACTGAGTTGAGTCAACCTGTGAGAGAGCCCAGTGTTGGGAATACCCGTGTGATGGGGCATCGTTCTCCTCTGTGTGAGAGTTGAGTCGTCCCCCAGTGGTTGGGGCATCATTCTCCTCTAGAGATTTGATTCGTCCCCCAGTGGTTGGGTGTGTCCATTAATGGGTGTATCGTTCTCCTTTGTGTGAGAGTTGAGATGATGTGGTAGTCCCGATGATTCTCTTGTGGACTCAGTTGAGATAAATATTTGTTGAGTATGATGCCCCTATGGCCGAGCATAGGTGGGCGTGTCCCTAGTGGCTGAGCACTAGTGGACGTGTGGATCCCTTGCTATATTGTCTAAGTGTAATATTTTCTTGTAACCCTAATTGTGATGTAAACGGTACAAGTCGGCCCCACCATAAGTGAAAGATAATTAATGATTATTGTTATAATTAATTATATTATTAAGTTAATGAGGTCGGCCATGTTGTCCCAATAGACACCACTTTTCCTGTGTCCAATCTAGTATAAATAAAAGTGATTTACCCATTGAGGAAACACACTTGTCACATGTCATTTGGAAATTTCAGCAAGTACATTTTAGGGCTGAAGTGCACACCTCTCTTGGGTGCAAGTTTCAAGGTGGTAGAACACTCTCTTGTGTGCATTAGGGTTTTATGTTTGGAGGATATTCTCTTGAGAATATAAAAAAGGATTGTTGGGTTTTCTTCCCTTGAGTAGAAGGGTTTCCCAGGATATTTCTTGTGTTCTTGTGCATGGTATTTCTTCTTGTGATATTGGTTATTGCAACACTTGTGTATGGTGTAGTTGCATGTGTTTATGGTTCAAGTAAATGCTAAAATGAAATAAACCTCATGCTTGAGCCTAGCATAGTGAAAATTCAACATGGTATTAGAGCACAGGTCTTGAAGAAGCCATTGCACAAGCCTACAAAGCCAGTCGTCCTCCTTTTCTGAAATCCGTACAACCCTCCTAGGGTTTCTAGAAAATTGCATGACCCTCTCCTTTTTTAGTGTTTCAACACTTTTTACTTGAACATTGGGGCTAAAAATTGCATAGGATTGTACGACCTCCTTCAACACACCTCCAACAATTCTTAGATTGCATTTTCGAGAATTTTGGATTTTTGGCCCTAGGGTTTCTAGGGTTTTGCAATTTTCTACAGAAATTTCAGTTTTAGGGTTTTTGTAGCTCATTGAAGAAACTTTTCATCTTTCCGGTGTTTTTCCAAACCTCAAGGCTTATTGTTGGCAGTCATAAGCCCAACAAAACCTACAATTTCTAGCCTAGCCTAGCCACTAGGTTTTCTAGCCCAGTTGCTAAGGGTTTGTGGAAGAATCTGCAAACCATGAAGGAAAAAACCTTGGTGGAAGATAGGATTGATGGATTAAACAAATTCAGTTCCTGGAAGTCAAGAATTTAGATCGCCCTTGAAGAGGATGACCTATTGAGTGTGATACAAAAGGCCTTACCAAAGAAAACTACCAATGAAGAGAAGGAGGAAAGGAAGGAAGATCGCGTCAAGGAAAGAAAGATAATCATCTACTCAGTGAGAGATCATCTCCTACCTCGTATTTCCAACATGAAGACATCTTATGAAATGTATGAAGCATTGGAGAATATGTTTGAGAGTAACAACACCTTCAAATCTCTTACATTGAAGGGATAACTTCAAAATATCAAGATGACAAAATATGACACCGTTGCCACCTTCTTCATGAAGATTTCAGAGATCAGAGATCAACTAGGTACCATTGGAGAAATCATATCAGATAGATAACTTGTCTTAACCACTCTCAATGCTCTTCCAAGACATTAGGAACCATTTCTTCAAAGTATTAGTGGTAGAGAACAACTACCTACTTTGATCGTCTATGGACAAAATGCCCCC